>CAIGQW010034093.1:1911486-1925567 GCA_903798125.1 Danio choprae
GGTGCTCCGGTTTCCCCCACAAGTCCAAAGACATGCGGTATAGGTGAATTGGGTAAGCTAAATTGTCCGTAGTGTACGAGTGTGAATGGGTGTGTATGGATGTTTCCCAGAGATGGGTTGCAGCTGGAAGGGCATCCGCTGCGTGAAACATATGCTGGATAAGTTGGCGGTTCATTCTGCTGTGGCGACCCCAGATTAATAAAGGGACTAAGCCGAAATGAAAATGAATGAATGAAGAACCTTATTGAAGTATGAAGAACGTTTTGTGGAATGGAAAGGTTTTGCTAATAACGAACCTTCATTTTAAGAGCCACCGATGAAATGGCACGATTTTCAGCAGCAGTCGTGGCGGACAGCTCCTCTGCATCATAGAGGCTTCGTCATGTGATATCAACCACGAATGATAATAATGGTTATTATGTTACTCAAAGAGCTCGTCCAAGACGACCTTTGTTTTCATATTTGAGTGTTTTCGTGATTAAATCGAGCTCCTGTGAGATCATCCTTCATCTTCATTCACTGAATGTAGACGGGGTGATTCCCTGGACTTGATGCGTGCAATAACCAAACCCACGCATGCTGAATTAAGTGACCATATACAGAAGCGTCCAGCGAACCCTTTTTCAAGCCCGAACATGCGACCGAGGTCACCGGGAAAGCGAGAGAGGTCTCGCCGGTGGAGGGAGCCCTCGATGAGAGAAATACATGTGTCGGTAAACTGACTGAAGCGTTCAGTAACACAAGGACACAACGAGAGTACACAACGTGCCGTCCTGGTGTGTTTTTATGCCTCAAATCGAAGGCTGCATATGAGGGTGATACCCCTGTCTATTTCTGGATCAAGCTGTTACTATTTTTAGAGCACTTGGAGAAAAAAGGCACTCAACAACGCTCCTCAGAGGAATTGTACGTGACATGCGCGTTCACATCTACTCTCCAGCCCTGTTTGCGTAAAGGATCGTGACGCGCGGGTCTGGAGACATGGCATCCTTAAGAAATTACTAATTGTGTTTTCGGCTTTTTTTCGAATGGATGTAGGGTCTTTGATAGGCTGCACCGATGCTACGCCCTAATAAACGAACTAATTATAGAAACGATATTTATTTACAATCACCAGAAATATTTTTTACAGAATTATAAATTTAGCGCACTAACATTATGTATGTGTTTATAAAATATGTGTTTTCAGTATTCTCCCTTATCCAGAGCTGCGTCAGTTGCATTGACGTCACGTTCATATATTCTCCTCCTTTCGCCGATGCCTTAATGAAAGACATTACTGCTGGATTCGGTGGCCGTTTTATCGTCTAAGGCGACAGTATGACAAATGCTTGAGATATTAGAAAAATGTAAACATTCTTTATACCACGAGAAGTGAGTGCACACTCCGAACACATCAATTCAGTCAGAGAGAGAGAGCAAGAGCAGACACGCAGATTAAACTCTTTCTTGAAAACAGAAGGACACGTAAAACACGACTGTTTCTCATCTTAGCTCAAAGTCACGCAGTTCAAACCAGACTACATGCAATAAAACCTGGCACAGACAGTCATATATAATGGTTGTTCCAACGGCTAATGATGATGATGCAAAGGCGAGCAGACGTTGCCAATGAAATCTGGATCATAGGCCTCATGTAAGCCCACCCGATCACGGTTTTACGGAAGAATTAAGCCACGATTTAGGCCATTTATCATAAAGACTTTAGAACCATTATCCATGCAAACACAACAATCAATTACAAACTGTAAAAAACGGATGCTGTTTTGTAGGACCAAGAATTGTAGGCTGGGCTCGGTGCCCTACTTGCAGCATTTGAGGTCGCAGCCCAGAGTTTAATCAGTCCTTGCAAACACCTGACGCAGCATGCAAAGAGACACTGGGCTATTTTTAAAAAACAAAATGGAAATGTGCGATTCGCACGGTGACGAAACTAAAAAAGAAAAAAAAATCATATTCCCTGATTTCATCGTGTGTATGCATCAGTAAACTTGTTGCTATACTGTTGCTGAGGCCTGCAGTAGTCGTGTAGTCGCTGTCCGCGGTGCTGAACCAGCGCCCGCTCATTTCAGTAAAACGAACAGGTTTGTTGTGGTCCTTTGTTCTCAGTGTGTGCAGTCTAGACATCCCAGGTTGCATTTTTGTAGTGATGCGATTTGCTACAGTATTTAAAAAACATTTTACACGCTCCACATCTGCCAAGTCCAGCTAGAAGGACTAATAAAACACGAACACGACTGACTTCAAGAAAGAAAAAGTTTACTTCTTTCATCCGGATGTTTGCTCTTTTTAAAACGCACTATACGGACTCTAAGCGTGTAGCGGAGATGTCAGTGCGATTCATAAATGTTACAACAGCGCGAATCGTGACCATTCGGCAACAATGAGAACAGCACTCTGTGAGAACATCGCAGTAGTGAAATGAAAGTTGTGAAAGAGCCGCATAATATCAAGGGCGAATCATCTGCTGCAACTGTAACACTCTGCCAACTATCGAGATCAATGAAAAGTGATTAGAAATACTCCGCGAATACAATTTGAAAGCGGGACGTGTTGCAATGGTGCAAAAACACAAGAGTAGCGCGTTTCCGTGTAGTTTGGATCTGTGCGTCTTCTGCCATGCAGCCACAAGGAGCCAAAATCGAGTTGCCACCGAGTTCATTCATGATCACTGCAAACCCAAACTCAAGTCAACTAAAAGCCCGCAAAAGTTCAGAAGTGAAACGGAATGAAGTCAAATTCACTCACCGCGTACACGTATTCTCGGTCATCGAGGTGAAAAGTGATGTTCGCACAGTGTTCAGAGAGGAATCTGGACAAGACCACAGAGTACTCTGACGTGCGCGTGCATTACCACAGAGCTGCTCACTGCGTGAATGAGCTCATTCGCTTTTCTTTTTTTTTTCCTTTTCCTTTTTTTGAATGAAGAGAAATACCTAGAGAAAATATCAGCGTTCCCGGTGTGTTTTGGGGGTGGGGGAGACATTGAACTTGATTAGTGAGAAGTTAAAAGAGGGCTGGCGTCCCGCAAACTTGTTTTACATAGACAAACGCGATGCTCTGCGTATAGAAGACCTGCGCGCTCACGGTAAGAATGTACGCAGCTTTTTTTACGCATCATTTTATTTGTCACTGACAGTGGCCTATTTTTAAAAACGCGTTCTTTTATGTTCAGTCGCTGATCATTTCTCCAGCCATACGGTTAATTGAATGGACAGCAGGGCTTCTTGGATACAGCAGTGTCATTTCTGTTGGTGGAGAGCACAGCTTTCCCCGCCACCAGCCTATCGCTGTGCTATTGACCCGCATTGACGTCATTGCGTCATTAGGTTTCCCTGGGAAACGCAGAAATTCAAAAATAGTATCAAATTAATTCAGCTGACAAAGAGAGGGGGCGGGGCTCTGGTAAAGCGGGTTTGATGGTGATGTGGAGGTTTCTCTCCTGGAAGTGTGGCACTCAAGCAGACGCGGTGTTACTACTGAGCTGTCCAGACACTTCTGCTGAGCGCTATGTTTTTATAAATCCAGCTTTAAGTCTAAGAGTTTAATTGTTTTGTACTTTTAATGGGTACCACGATTACATTTTGAGCTTGGAGGATTTGTTTATTTTATTACTCGAAGACGTGTTTAAAATAAAACATTACAGCATTATAACTGGCGATTAATAAATTAATAGCCATCCTTACAATGGATAAATACAAGTCATTTTTTTTCTGGTAGTAGTAATTTACACCTTACAATAAGTATCAAAAAATGAATCTATGTATGTCTTTGATTTTTGTCGTGGAGTTTTTATATGCTGAACGTCACGAGGCTTCACAGCCACCTTGTGGTCAAACTTAGGATAACAGAAGTATAGCAAAAAGCAAACAAACATTCATTCATTCATTTTCATTTCGGCTTAGTCCCTTTATTAATCTGGGGTCGCCACAGCGGAATGAACCGCCAACTTATCCAGCATATGTTTTACGCAGCGGATGCCCTTCCAGCTGCAACCCATCTCTGGGAAACATCCATACACACCCATTCACACTCATACACTACAGACAATTTAGCTTACCCAATTCACCTGTACCGCATGTCTTTGGACTTGTGGGGGAAACCGGAGCACCCGGAGGAAACCCACGCCAACACAGGGAGAACATGCAAACTCCACACAGAAACGCCAACTGACCCAGCCGAGGCTCGAACCAGCGACCTTCTTGCTGTGAGGCGAACCTGCTATCCACTGCGCCACAGTGAGGCCCAGCAAACAAACAACTAATAATAAAAAGCCACTTTACAACACACTCATCCTGCATCATCCCAACAGCCGTTTTTATTCGTTTAATGTTAGAAGTTCTTCAAGGGGATTGATTTGATAAAACACTTTATAATGCAGCTCATTCACAAAGATTTTGGTAATATAAACCATTTAAATATGATACATGGATGCTATATTTTGTATGTCCACCAATACTGGATGCGTGATTCAAGTTTCATGTAGTAAAATAATCAGAAAACATCTTTAAAAACCTCTCGTCCACTCAAAGTTTTGAGGAACGTTTCATGTATTACATGTATACAGACACCTAAATGTTTACGTTCTTTTGACTTTCCATGTATTAATTATTGAACAATAAATGAGATATATAATAGTCAACAGCTGAGCTGTGAAAAGTATTTTTTATCTTTGAGCAAAATAATTTCATTATTTAAGGTGGGGAACAGAAGGGGAACAGAAAATAAAGGTTGTTCATCTTTCTTTTGCTTAGTTTAAACATGTGCAGTGGTTCTGTCTTTATTCTGAATGTCAAGGATATATTTCATGTCATCTATATATCAACCAAGTGTTTTTTAGCTAATAAAAACAGGAGGATGTACAGATGCTTCAGCCTGCTTTGATGGCAGACGCACACAGAAATCCTGAGCATATGAGCTTAGCCAACAGTAAAACATAACCGTAATGAACTGTTATCATTAGCAATAACTTAATCTGAGAATGAATGTGTAAAGGAAAGGATTGTGTTTTTTTTTATAAACCTGTATTCTGAATAACATTAAGACACCCTTTATACACCTAGCAGCTATTGCAGAGAGGGACATAGGAATATGATGGTAGTAAAATTGCATTATTGATATAAAACATTAGCATTCAAATACAATCTGGCACAATCAATGTCAGAATCACAACCCCCAGATAATACCCCTTTCTAGGGATACCAAGATGTTTCATAGAAAATAAATAAGCAACCCATAAGCCATAAAACATCCTAAAACTTTCTTTAAGATCCAAAAAAAAAACCAAAAAAAAAAACAGGTAACCGCTCAGTTGGAAAGTCAACCTTAGAGACAGTAATGATATGGTTTATATTCATGAAATTAAGACAACAAATAGACAAACACAGTGATCCTCACTGATAGCTATGATTAAGGAGCATGTTTGTGTGTGCACGTGTGTGTTCAGGGAGCTCGCCGGTCTCTCTTGGAGAGGAGGTAGCACTGGATGGTGCGCAGACGGTCTTTGGCTGGCCCAAATTCTGGCTGGAGTTTCAGAGTTGACTCATACCAATGCATGGCCTTTTCAAACTCCTCCTATAAACAGAAGTAGATATTACATTCGTCATTTTAAGGATTGGTTCAATCAAAATGTGAAATTTACTATTAATCTGATAAATGTCTGGCTGCAAACCGGGTGCACATGCAAGCTGAGACTGCATGCAATGCTTTTAATGTGCATATTGAGTCCATTTGTCTGAGACTGTGTTTCAGCTTGCATGGCAGTCAAATACTATTAATTAATTTACGAACTCACAGACCTCACAAAAAGCAAACTTCAAATTTGGAATATAATTTGATCAAATATTTTTCTTCGATTTTCTTTGCAATTTCAGGGTAAAACGGGTTTGCAAAATACATATTTTATATAATATAATAAAATTAAAATGACATTTTTATTATTTTCATAAACCTAACTGTACATAGTGTTTTCACTTCATCTACAATTTGACAAGTGTCTTTACAACAATTTAAGTTTGTTCAAATCTATGCTAAAAGACTGCAGCTCCACACAGGAAGTTTAGCCAGAAGAATAACGATCGTGCCCAACAGAGCCTGGTTTCTCTCAAGGTTTTTTTCCCTTCACTTCGTCTATTGGTGAAGTTTTTTTCCTCACCACTGTTGCCACTGGCTTGCTTGGATCGGGACTTGTGGAGCTGCGCTTTGGTGGATTTGCTCTTCAGTATTTGAGCTTTCAGCAGTGAAACTTAAACCACACTGAACTAAACTGAACTAATCTGAACTTCATCTCAGAAATCTGGACTTTACTAGAACATGTTAAGCTGCTTTGACACAATCTACATTGTAAAAAGCGCTATATAAATCAACTTGAATTGAATTCAAAAAGTGGCACTGACGGTTAAGGGGTAAAAAAAGCCTCACTCACCATAGCTATATAGACGTTTGCCAGAGTAAAATGGTTGACCACAAAGTGAGGAGCGATTTCCACTGCCATGCGTGCCACAGTCAGGGCGTCCTCCCATAATCTGGCATTTTGGAAGATGTTGGCGAGGCTGATGAGAGGCACATCCTAACAGAACAGAAACACATTTATATCATGTGGAAAGTTTGCTATTATAGAAAACAAAAGATGAGCTTTCTGAGACTGTGGTGGTATGAGAATGAGCAGACCTTCATGTGGGGAGGAGCGTAGTTCAGAGCCTGGCGCAAGCAGTCGATGGCTCTCTTCCCCTGACCTTTCACCCTCCAGTACAATGCCGCCATACTGGACAGAACCCAGGACGTCTGATTCTAGACAATAGACAAACACCCAAATTGTGAGATAACCTCTATCACTGATTAGTTGAAGTCGGCCTAAAAACAGAAATATGATTAGGTGTCATTGCGTTTGAGCTGGTGTGGGTTTGTGCACAGCTGGTTGTCAGGTGATTATTCATTCATTCATTCATTCGGCTTAGTCCCTTTATTAATCTGGGGTCGCCACAGCGTAATGAACCGGCAACTTATCCAGCATATGTTTTACGTAGCGGATGCCCTTCCAGCTGCAACCCATTACTGGGAAACATCCACACACACTCATTCACACACATACACTATGGATAATTTAGCCTACCCAATTCACCTATAGCGCATGTCTTTGGACTTGTGGGGGAAACCGGACCACCCGTAGGAAACCCACACAAACACGGGGAGAACATGCAAACTCCACACAGAAATGCCAACTGACCCAGCTGAGGCTTGAACCAGCGACCTTCTTACTGTGAGGCGATTGTGCTACCCACTGCGCCACCGTGCAGCCGTCAGGTGATTAAGTCTGATTAAAGTTTTTACTTCATAGATGAAGACATGCTACAATCACATTATCTACACACAACTGTTCACCACAATTGCTTTATTTTAGTGTTGTCAAAATATTATTTGTGATTAATCGCATCCAAAATAAAGGCTTGTATTTACATATATATATATATGTGTACTGTGCATATGTGTGTGTGTATATATATATATATATATATATATATATGTTCTGTCTGGTTCACGAATCTGATTGGCTGATAGCCGTGCGATATTAAGACAATATCAGCACTTGTACAACCTCTTCACCCTTGTGTAGTACTCCGCCCACACTAGGACTAAGAAGGGACTAAACAACTCACTAAAGTTTGACAAATATTGCTGCTGTTGGACAACAATGTACTTTTGAGGTTTTTTATGCAAGAATGTAGTTGTTTAGATTGCAACTATGCAGTTTATTTATAAGGGCAGTGCCTTATTTTAAATATTCATAATTTCAGAGATTTAGCACGTCGGCAGCCATCAGTCATACTGAGCAGAGCAAAGACAGTTGATGTTCTGCCACAAGATGGCAACAGAGACCGCATACTAAGTCCTTAGGGGAGAAAAAAACTCCGGGTGAATTTCAAACTACAGCTGATCAAATCATTATAAAATAGGTAAGTGGCTTTCTAAGTTTATCTCTCTCTTTTATATGTTGTAGTGCTGTATTTATACCGTAGCAATCTGGAAGTGTTTGCTTTGGCTTTTTCGGGGTTAATTATTGTGATATCCCGATTGCAAAAGGGAACTACTGGGAAATCCCTGTAGACTGATGGCATTTCATCCCGTTCAGCCTTATAATCTTAAAATGTGAGCAAAATCACCCGTTTTGTCATCACTTTAGACATTACGCTAGAGAATCATTCAAATACTAGCTCTAAAATGATGTCTGTGATTTAGTAACGGCTTCTGCTGTTCTGATGTTAGCTGCAGATGTGAATGAACGGCAAAAGAAGGATTTTTAGACTCTTCGTGTTTGATTTACTTTTTTTTTTATATACACGATTGTGCCGTCAAACTGTTGTATAAACGCAATATCACAGTCGTAGCAGCCTATTGAGTGGCTGCGATACAATCGTTATCATCTAATCGACTTGTTTGTTCAAATATATGTAACGGTTTTAATGTTCATTTCCTTTTGTTTCAAGATGTGAGGTAAATTATCTATTGTTGCTTTTAGTATGGCTGTAAATACATAATGTTATTCAGACTCTAAATAGATATCTGTAACATTAATCATTACACTAAACTAATAGCTCAGGCTCATCCAGGCCAATAAAGTTGGCACTATATGCAGCAGTGAGCTTTGAATAAAATATAATAATTAAAGGATTAAACGCTTAAATCTATGTTTTATGTACAATTATGTAATTCGAGCATCAGATTTACACTCTCGTTTAATTTTTTGTGTTATATTTATCAATTGTATTGAAAATGATATCAGATTTCAGTAATATTGCATTGTTTTTTTGTGCATCATACAATGTAATGAATCATAAGATAATAAAAAAAAACATGATTTTCAACTATGTTAGTCTCAAATCATTATCTTATCTACATAACTATAATGAAAAGCTGTGTAGTAATTGGAATGTTTGTACTGTATTTTTTTATGTATTCTGAACTTGATGTGTGCCTGATTAGATGTGTAATATGTGGGAAGATGTGCATCTAGTGAGTTGATATTGCGAGCTAAACCCATTTGAAGTGATGCAAGCCCCAAATCTGTACCTGAGATTATCATAGTTTGAAGTTTGTGCTGTTTTTCCAGCTGTGTCATGGAAATAGAAACTATTCCTAAAATAGGATCCTCAGCTATCGTGTCTTGTTAGGACAACAAAAAGCCTTATGGTGTGCCCTGCAACATTACATCTGTTTTCGTTTTTTCAAATGAACACAAAAGAAGATAACTTGAGGAATGTTGGCTAGCGGTAACCATTGACATCTATAGTAGGAAAATTAAATATTATGGAAGTTAATGGTCACCAGTTTCCAACATTCTTCAAAATAACTTTGTCCCTTTAAATAATTGAATATTAGTATAGGTCTGTTATTTTGACTTTGCAAAAAGCAGGCTGCTATGACTTGATTCAGACTAAAGCACTTGCATGACATTATGCAAATTCGCTTGTAGTTACATTCACACATACCTTTTCCAACACCTTAGCAATACGTGTTCCCACTTGTTCAAAAGACTGTGAGGGAAATTTATCTTTTCCCAGATTCTGCAATACCTGTGACAGAGCAAGAGGGTGAGATGAAATAAAGACGGCCATCACAAACATCACAATCAGCAATATCTGTGATGGCTAGGGCTGTGAATCTCTAAGAAATTATTCAGATTATGGTGATTCAGTGTGTGTTTTGCGATTTTGACAATTAAAAGTGTTATATGTAAGTTTTTGAATCTTCTTAAGCATAAAAATACTATTATGTGTTTGCAGATATTTAGGGAACATGCTAATTTAACATATGAGTACACTCCTCACAAATCATTCATTCATTCATTCATTCATTTTCATTTCGGCTTAGTCCCTTTATTAATCTGGGGTCGCCACAGCGGAATGAACCGCCAACTTATCCAGCATATGTTTTACGCAGCGGATGCCCTTCCAGCAACCCATCTCTGGGAAACATCCATACACACCCATTCACACTCATACACTACGGACAATTTAGTCTACCCAATTCACCTATACCGCATGTCTTTGGACTTGTGGGGGAAACCGGAGCACCCGGAGGAAACCCACGCCAACATGGGGAGAACATGCAAACTCCACACAGAAACGCCAACTGATCCAGCCGAGGCTCGAACCAGCGACCTTCTTGCTGGGAGGCGAACGTGCTACCCACTGCGCCACTGTGAGGCCCCTCCTCACAAATCTCTCAATTAAATTAATATTTTCTTTAGGATGCTTTACAATATTATATTTGTGCATATACATCAGATTAGTCAGTACTGAAGCCACATCTGGAGCTAATCTAACAAAATTACTCATGATAACGTTCCAAAATTAGTACATTCAAATTTGTATGTTTGGGAAAAATATTAAAATAAAAATAAAAAAGCAAAATTCATAAGAAACAAATACATGATAATATATATTTTAATTTTGTAGTTTGTAATTCTTTATTTTGCATAAATTGACATGTATAATCTTTCTATTTCTAAAGATGCTCTGTGACTAAAATTATATTTTATAAACTGTTTTGCTCAAATGCACCAAAATATACAGTCGTGGCCAAAGGTTTTGAGAATTACATAAATATTGGAAACTGGAAAAGTTTTTATAATAGTAATTTGCATATACTCCAGAATGTTCTGAAGAGTGATCAGATGAATTGTATAGTCCTTCTTTACCATGAAAATTAACTTAATCCTGAAAAAACTTTCCACTGCATTTCATTGCTGTCATTAAAGAACCTGCTGAGATCATTTCAGTAATCGTCTTGTTAACTCAGGTAAGAATGTTGACTAGCACAAGGCTGGAGATCATTATGTCAGGCTGATTGGCTTAGAATGGCAGAGTTGACATGTTAAAAGGAGGGTGATGCTTGAAATCTTTGTTCTTCCATTGTTAACCATGGTGACCTGCAAAGAAACGCGTGCAGCCATCATTGCGTTGCATAAAAATGGCTTCACAGGCAAGGATATTGCTGCTACTAAGATTGCACCTAAATCAACAATTTATAGGATCATCAAGAACTTCAAGGAAAGAGGTTCAATTCTTGTTAAGAAGGCTTCAGGGCATCCAAGAAAGTCCAGCAAGCGCCAGGATCGTCTCCTAAAGAGGATTCAGCTGCGGGATCAGAGTGCCACCAGTGCAGAGCCTGCTCAGGAATGGCAGCAGACAGGTGTGAGCGCATCTGCACGCACAGTGAGGCGAAGACTTTTGGAAGATGGCCTGGTGTCAAGAAGGGCAAAAAAAGAAGCCACTTAAAAAAAAACCATCAGGGACAGATTGATCTTCTGCAAAAAGTATGGCGAATGGACTGCTGAGGACTGGGGCAAAGTCATATTCTCTGATGAAGCCCCCTTTCGATTGTTTGGGGCATCTGGAAAAAGGCTTGTCCGGAGAAGAAAAGGTGAGCACTACCATCAGTCCTGTGTCATGCCAACAGTAAAGCATCCTGAGACCATTCATGTGTGGGGTTGATTCTCATCCAAGGGAGTGGGCTCACTCACAGTTTTGTCCAAAAACACAGCCATAAATAAAGAATGGTACCAAAACACCCTCCAACAGCAACTTCTTCCAACAATCCAACAAGAGTTTAGTGAAGGACAATGCATTTTCCAGCATGATGGAGCACCGTGCCATAAGGCAAAAGTGATATCTAAGTGGCTCGGGGACCAAAACGTTGAGATTTTGGGTCCATGGCCTGGAAACTCCCCAGAGCTTAATCCCATTGAGAACTTGTGGTCAATCCACAAGAGGCGGGTGGACAAACAAAAACCCACTAATTCTGACAAACTCCAAGAAGTGATTATGAAAGAATGGGTTGCTATCAGTCAGGATTTGGCCCAGAAGTTGATTGAGAGCATGCCCAGTGGAATTGCAGAGGTCCTGAAAAAGAAGGGTCAACACTGCAAATACTGACTCTTTGCATAAATGTCATGTAATTGTGGATAAAAGCCTTTGAAACGTATGAAGTGCTTGTAATTATATTTCAGTACATCACAGAAACAACTGATACAAAGATCTAAAAGCAGTTTAGCAGCAAACTTTGTGAAAACTAATATTTTTGTCAATTTCAAAACTTTTGGCCACGACTGTATTAACTATGTTCACAGATAATTGGATAAAAATATTCATTTTCAAAATAGGGTGTACTCTATATGTTGAGCACTGTATATGTTTATCTGAAAAACAATGCTAAAGTCAGTTATTCTTGAAAAATGTGCACTCTGTGTCAGAATATCTATCTGTTTTGGTCTGTGTAACCCCGCCCACTGCCAGTTTAACCAATTGGATTGTCAATTCATGGTTCATTTCAGTCATGGAAGCTGCCAAAAGAAAGTGTTTAGAGTCAAAGATCGAACACATCCTAAAAAGCTTCAGCATCCACCCAAAAAACACGGTATGTTTACATCTCACAATAAACAACAGTCAACTTGATTACTGTTATACCTGGGCTGCCTCAATTAATGCGGCTGACAAATGTACTGTATCAGCCTCCAAAATGAGACCAATTCAGAAAACTCCACATGTTGTGGTTCATAATTCGCAAACAACACAAATATTGCGAAAGTATACATTAACTTAACTAAGGCAATGTAAAAAATAATATAGAATTCTGACTGCAATATCTAGTTCAACCACGATTAATCCTACATGCAACACCTTTAATTGATTGTTTGCACACACTCAAAAGCATGTACTTTTCTATTTTACAAAAAGAGCATACATGTTTAGAGCAAAGTATAAGTAGGTGAGTTGGGGTGCAGCAAGTGTTTGTTTATTTTTTGTTTCCTTTTTGTGTTTTTAAAAGGACTTGCAACAATCATGGTTTCCTGAAACAACTGCAGATCAAATAACCGCAATTAGACAGTTACTTAAAGTCCGCATGAACCGGAAGCTGTGACCGCTTTTTTTCCCTTCTTCATATTCTGAGGCAGTTCCTAGAGAAACTGAATATTAAATGAGAAAAGAGTGGGCGTGGTTTGTTTTTCTACTGCGAGCTGATTGGATGTAGAAAAGTAGGTATTTCATTCAGAAAGAACAGGAAAATGGTTTCAGGAGAGTTATTACAACCTAACAGACTTCTCCTTCTCACCATTTCTGTTTGTTGTCATAGCGCTGTCAAAACCGACAGTTGGAGGGGCGTGGCTAAGTATGTTAGCCACGCCCAATACCTCAGACAGGCGTAATCTGAGAATTTAACTGAAAACAAACAGCAAGTACATTTTCAGATTTCAATTTTAGGGCAAATATTATTTTGTCTTAATGACATGCACAGATGAATTGTTCACCCCAAAACTAGCAATGTGAGCTAACAAAATTAATATGTTAGATTTGATTTAATGTGTACTTTAATAATGACAACAGGTCTAGTGATGGCTAAGAGGAGAACTGCGCACCTCTCTGAGTTGACTCTCTCCAGTGTAGTGAATGCCTCCGCGGTTGGCGACCCCGCTCAGGTGGTCCAGTGTGTGCATGCTGGCAGGGAGGTTGGCATTACACACAGGCTCCACCGCTGGCTCCTGGAGCGGAGTGGCAAAGTTGATGTGCTCTGTGATACTATGAGGAGTTCAGAATCGCTTGTTAGCGGAAGCCAAAAGACAAATATAAAAGTATTTTAAATGTGTTTAAGGGTAGGAAATGAAGCTATAAATGACATCCTACTCTATGTTCTTTGCAGAAACTGCTAGCCAGGTGCTCGCCACAGTGGTGAGGTCAACACGACGCGTGCGCTGGCACTCCTCAGGACCAGGCCAACCCAGACTGCTGTAGTCCTTCCACCTCTCTGTAAACACCAAACATAACATTAGGATCACGGAAACATCTCTGTGTCAGTACTGATACTAAAACTATTACAATACATTTTTATAAAAAATTAAAATAAGTAAAAAATCTAAATATTTGATGAAACGCAAAGTTGCCTTGTCAACAGACCAAAATAAAATAACTATGAACATTAAAAATAAAAAAACTGCAATAAAAATAAAAGCTAAATTGAAATATTACCTTTCAACAGACCAAAATAAAATAAGTACTTTAAACAAAATAAAAACTCCAGTAAAGTTA
>CAIGQW010034093.1:1930213-1952823 GCA_903798125.1 Danio choprae
AGGGGTGTCAAAATTAATTGTTTCTACGGTGCACTGCGATGCAGACGCGGACAATTCAGAATCTGTTTAGTAAAAACACAGAAACTGCACAATTCACTGTGTGAGTGTTTGCTGGACAGTCTTTCACTGACACTGAATTTACAGCAGAAGCCCCTATTTCACTGCAATTGAGAAACTGAAAGTAAACTCATTTCCCTCTTTCTCTCTCTCTCTCTCACTCACTGTGGCCCTTTGACCTGCTGGCATGATGATTCCTCTCCTCTCGGCTGTTATAACTTTACATGTGGATCCAGACATGAGCGTGTGTTTGCAGAGCAAGTTTTCTCCACTGCATCTATCATGAATCAGCTGTGATCGCCGCTGCTGTTTATCAGTGTCACTCACCGGTGAACAACGCCAGAGCATTTGAGCCAATCGCAGCCCTTCCTGTTGAGCACGTTACCAATCATAGGGGTGTAAGATCTCGCTTGACGGGGCTTATAAAGAGAGCGGGATATTGCATTTGTTTATTTGCTATAAATGCTCATGTTGTTCTGTGCATGTACTTGAGTTTCTAAAGGTACAGTTCTGACTGTTTATATTAAAGAACAAAATTGTATTACAAATAATATATATTTCAAAATTTTTCTCATGCTTTGAAGTAAAATATAGAATTGTGTATGGAAAGCATCGTCAATGCACCGTGATGCACAGAGATATCGAATTGAACCGAATCGATGGCATGATAATCGTAACCGAACCGTGAGACCAGTGTAGGTTTACACCTCTAATATATGTATATTATAATTTGTAAAATTATGGACTACAAAAGAGTTGTGAACAATAAAATAAAGATTATCAATAAGCTCCATTATTAATCTTACTTTCAAAGAGGAGCGAGTCTTCTAAAGCAGACACAGGCATGGCATCACTGTCCCAGACCTCCTGCCTGCCGCTGCTGCTGCTGCTGCCTGTTTCCCAGTCCTCCAGCTCAGAGTCTTCCTCCACCTCACAGGCACCGCCAGCTACACACACACACACACACACACACTTAAGATCATATGTTGCTTAACTTACATGTTTCAAATCAACCTTTTTCCAACACCCTATGATTCTTTGCATGAGCTGTGGGAGGAGATTCATTAAACAACAGTGAAAAGTGTTTGAAAAAACTAGGTACACTGAGGTGCCATTATTCTCCTCACAGTTCATCCATCACGAGTATTAAAAGAAAATGTATTATAATTAACATATTACTTTCAGCAGACTATTAATAACCCTAAAATCTCAAAACAAGAATTTCTAGAGAAAAATATTACAGACATGAATCTTACTGTACTGCAGGGAATGCAAAGAGAGCAAAACTTAGTGAACTCAAAAGTACTTTGGCCACATTAGTAGTATGTTGATCACATTAAAACAAGCAAAATGTTATTTTCATGATGGATTAATAAAGATAAAGCCACTCAGTATTGTACTTACTATGTAAAATATTTCCCAAGTGCTGTTTAACGGAGAGAAGTTGTTCAACACATTTTTAAATATAATAGGTTTAGGAACTCAATTTTAATAACTAACTTCTTTTGTCTTTGCCATGTTGATGCTACATACTATTTTACTATTAAGTTTAGTGCAATTTTAAAGACATAATTAGGAAAGTTCAGATAATTGTTAGTCAAGTTATTGGCCATCAGTGGTTTGTTCTGTAGCCAATTGAAAAACAAAATCTTAAGGGCATAATAATATTGCCCTTAAAAAAAGAAGAAAAAAAAATTACAAAGATTTTATTCCAGCAAACAAAAAAATAATAATAAGACTTTCTCCAATGAAAACAATGATAGTAAATACTGTGAAAAAGGTCTATTAAACAACACTTTAGAAACATTTGAAAACAGAATTCAAATTTTACAGAAGGGCTAATAATATTGTCTTCAGCTGTATATGGATTATCTGTAGTACAACCTTATTATTTAAAATGATGAATGAAGCAATTAACTAATAAACTGGAAGTGCAGCTCATAATTCCAAAGACAGTAGTAAAGTTTGGAAAGAAAAAGTGGATATTTAAATAACTATATAAAAGTTGTAACACCCCAATGTTAAAAGCACATGCCAAACTCTTTTCTAAGTGACTCTTTTTAAGTGAGCTTGTTAGTTCAGATGGGGTTGCACATCAATCTCTAAATCAATAGCTCAGAGTTTCCCCAAACCAGAAGAGGACAATGAGTTCATTTTTGTCTGCAGAGCACAGCAGCATCTAAATAAAGCCTGTGCTATTTTCAGTGCCCTGAATTATTGAGGACACGATTCCGCTATTTCAAAGTCTCTCTCGCTCAGCAGTGCCAGGGGAGAGAGAGAGAGAGAAAGCGGGATGCTGAGCAGAAGCGAAAAAGGGGAGCAAACCCAGAATAGAAGATGCAACGGTAAAGAGTCTAAAATTGGCTCAAAGATTACAGTGCCTGGGCTATAAAAAGAGCGCTGAGCGTTCTGCCGCTGAGGTTGCAACACTAGGGAGATGGAAGATGTGAGTGATGGAGGGAGGTAAAGTGGGGTAAGCTGTTGATTCACTGCTACTTACATGAACAGGCCTGGTGCTGGAGGTTGTAGAGGAAGGGGTAAAACTGGAGGCAGCGCATTAGAGGCAGGCTGGCACGACACTGGGCACAGTGGATGCTCAGAGTCAGGGCCTGACGAAACACAGCCAGAGCACCAGTCAGGTTTCCCTGAGAGAGGTGAACGTTGACCAGACTTAACAGGGTGTGAGGCTGGTGTGAAAGAAAATAACAATAGAAAAACTGTTATGACACAGAATACACTTTTCTTTTTTTCATTAACAAAGCTCTTGGGTAGGGAATTCCAAGATTTAAAAAGGACATTTTAGCCACTGTGCTGTACTTACATTTTTGCACATTAAATTATCATTATTATTATTATTGGTCACAGTTTTTATACAAATGATATGCAAGCTCTCTGTTGACGGTCACTGTTAACTTTTTTAAATTGCATTTTAGTTGTTTTTTCCCACCCAGATTAATTAATACATGGATGTTGCTTTGGTTATATTATTTTATGTTGTAATAAAAAACATTCATTAAGGACGCAGATTTGGCAGCCGCAGCAGTAGAATTAATCTAATTACAAGGTATTCTACCACTGATACAATTTTAGAGACATTATTTTAAGGTTTAAAACTTACATGGCGCTTCTTTACACACTAACTGTTTTTCACTACACATTTATAGTGATTAGTTTGTCCACAAGGTGGCAACAGTGTCCCAGGGCATTGTTTTAAAGAGAAAAAATTAAGACTTAATAAACTTTACAGAGTTGAAGACTTGAGGTATTTCATTTTATTTCTGGAGACCTTGTGGAAACCCTATAAATACTCAGGATGCATAAGAAGGATATTTCCATTGGTGTCTATTGTGGAGAATGTTTTCATCTCCATGTTCTTTTAAAAAGCGTCAACACGTTTTTATTGCAACAACAGCAATAAGGGACAGTTGGTCGAGTAGTCTGAACAGAGCATTCTTATAATTTTCAGCTATCTGCACCAGTCTTCTCATCTTCAAATATTTCCCTGCTTCCCTGAGTCTTTGATTTCTCCACCATTAAAACGTACAATTAGTTCTCTGACTGCAGCTGGTCTTAGCCAATTTAATGATGCAAATCATAAGTTTCTGATACTTTATCAAAACATAAATTACTCCTTAGTGGTTCTCATCCGCCTGCCACCGTTATCTCTTTCCTTTTCCTGGCAGATGCCATCTGTGGTCAAACTCTGCTTTCATTATTTTCTAACCATGGCTAGACATTTTACAATACACTATGGTTTCATGGTCATTTTCTAACCCATAGCGTGCTTTCTCACGCAGATTTAAATGCCTTCTACTCTTATGCTCTGTCCTCACACAAAAGTGCTTTATGAAGACCCATATGAATCGATCACTAAATACATACATAATACATAAATGAAAATAGTAATACGTGGATGCAAATAGTACATAAAGAACATGTGTTGCATGTTAAAATGAGGCAATCAATAAGCATGCAAACATGGCAATAGGGGTGTCAAAATGCATTGTTTCTTCGGTGCAAAGCGATGCAGACACGGAAAAATTGGGTATCGGTTCAGTAATAATCATAAACAGATATTATGTACTGACATCATTTATCTCATGAGCTATGTTGCGGTAGAATACTATGGCGAGGGAGGCGAGCGCGAGAAATTGTGCACAACTTCGGTGAACAGCACCAGAGCCAATCGTTGCCCTTTCTGTTGAGCGCATGACCAATCATAGGGGTGTAAGAACTCGCTAGACAAGGCTCAGAAAGCGAGCGGGATATTTACATATTTATTTGCTATAAATGCTCATGTTGTTCTGTGCATGTACTTGAGTTTTTAAAGGTACAGTTCTGACTGTTTGTATTAAAGGACAAAATTGTATTACATTTAATATATAAATATATTTATACATTTTAATACAAGAATTGCTGTGCTGTGAAGAAAATGTAAAACTGTTTATGGAAAGCATCGTCAATGCACCAATATATCAAATTGAACCGTGAGACCAGTGTAGGTTTACACCTCTACATGGCAATATGCAATCACTTACGGTGTAAAGTGGGTGTCAGAAGTAATAAACTCCTATGATTAAATTACTAGGAATAATGGCAGTAAACGTCAAACTACATAATTTAATAAAAAATACAAGCTTACAACATCAAGCAGCATAACAAGCTATTGTTTACAGATAAAAATCAAAGGAAGTGAACCAGACAGGAATTTTTAACACAATTAAGTTACAATGGCTGCCCCTACGTGAAAAAGAAGGTGAACTATTTGAAGTGCACTCATTGAATACCGCAATGCACAGCAATAACGAGTCTACAACCCATGTACACTAAACAGCTAGAACATCCCCATAATGCACTGTGATAGTTTGTGCGCCAAATTATGCATCTGACCACAAGATGACAAGATTTTGGTTAAAAATAAAATATTTAATTAAAGTAATGTTTGTATACATCACAGAAATCAAAAAGTCTTTGTTTCATTACTAACCTACAGCTCGCTACATGTTAAATAACTATCAAAGGGTCCGACCAAAAAGTTGAAAATCTAATCTATCTAAGGGATTTATCATCCAGCAAAGTGCAAGCTAAACTGCATTCTTTCCGGTGCTCGAATTCACTCACTCGTTTAATTCACTCCTTCAAGTGAACTATATTAGTGGACTAATGTAGGGAATAGTGCATGAGGATAAAGGGGTGCGATTTCGGATAGAGCACTCCAGTGTAGGTGAGTGTAGTCAGCGTGTACCTCTGAGTGGTTGATCTGCAGGGCCTGTTGCAGCAGCTCATGGGCTTCGCCGTGCAGGCCGTAGTGCAGCAGCAGATTGGCAGTGTTGACCAGAGGCACGTCTCTGTGCTGAGGAGGAGCAGAATGAAGAGCCTGACGCAAACACACCAAAGCTTGTGTGCCATTTCCTTTAGCTCGCCAGAAAAGACCTGCCTCGTTTTGCATCATCCACCGCGGGCCACTCATCTGGGAGAAAGACAACAATCTGATTATCTTAAACAATCTAGGTTTTTACCATCACAGGACTTACCGAGCCTACAGCAAACAACTAGCGAAGAAAAACCAATGGTGTTGTCGACTTGCGTTAGATGGCAGCCTGCTGAAAGAAGAGCATGCGTTTAGCACCTGTGTCTTTCCACATCCGCACCAGCGGGGGCAGTTGTCTTTTCTCATTCCACAAAGGCAAACCAGAAGATGAAATGCACACAAACAATGCATAAACACAGTACTTGTCCCTTACCACAGAGGAATTTGCACGTACAAATTTGTCTGATAATCTAATAATGCATATCGTTTGCAGAATTTTAAGAAATGTAGTGAAATTACAGCCACATTATTTGTGTTCCATCTTGACTGTTTACTTGGGTATATCACTTCATTTTTTGTTCTTGCACTCTGATTCGTAGCTGAATAACTAATCAGAGCTATCTCTTTAAAGGAGCTCTTTGGCCTGATTCAGCATGTAGAATAGCCGTCGTTCATCATCTGAAGAGAGTGCACTGATTGGTTATTTAGCAACGAATCAGAGCACGAGAACAAAAACTGAAGTGATGTAGAAAGTAAACAATTCAATTCAAGAAGGAACACTGGCTATAATATCACAACATTTCTCAAATATTTGCAAACAATATGGATTATTAGATTATCAGACATTCTTGCACAAGCGAATCCCTCCGTGGTGACTGGCAATCACTGTGATTATGTTACTAAATGCTGCTTTATTTACTCTTTGCATGTGTGCGTCAGAAATTTGGATTTCTTTTGTTGAAGGAGAAACAGATTAATGCCACTAGTGGTTGCAGAAAGTCAAACCCTGTCATGCAGGCACAGAGCACACGCTCTCGAATCAGTCGGCTGCTGTCCGTTAGGTGTGCTCAAGTGCAGCTCATTGGTCCAAAAAAGACCAGATGTGACGCGACAACACAGTTGGTTTTCGTTGGAGCTAGTTGTTTAGTATCGGCTTGTTGTGTACCAGCCTTAAAAAATAAAAACTGCATGCAGGCAAAATCTGAAGAGCAATTTATAATTATCACATGTTTATCTAATCAAATTGCAATATTATTTCCAAAATAATCATTAATAAATAATGAAAGAGTAATTAAATTTGTAGAGTAAAGAGTAAAGAAATGGCTGCATTTCTTTCTGTAAAAATTAGGTGCCTACACTGACTGCTCAAAAGTGGCACATGTGCATTTACACTGCAATTTCAACTATAATTTGACATTGGGGTATAAGATGAATCAGAGCAAGCATCATTAGTCTAGTTTGCATGCTGCATTTATGACTTTTAAATAGGCACAAAGCAGTTTTAACTCAACTGCACAAGGACACCTACAGAAATGTTACCTATCAAGACCATGCAAGCACATATAAAAGCACCACTGCACCAACCTGTACCATATACTGTCAAAAAATAATGTATGGCTGAACATTTTGAATTGATATGACAGGAAAAAAGTGCCTTTAAAATGTGTAGAGCAGAGATAATAATGATAAGCTGCCAATAGCTGGGTTATGCATCACCCTGTGTTAATGTGCATTTGAAAGTATTGCCTTACAAATAGCAGAGAAATTGCAAATTTCTAAACAAAATCCTTTATTTGCAAAAAAAAACAACATTTTATTATTACTTGAGGTGGTTTTGGACTTTTGTAAAAATGTATCAATGCATATAATGGGAGATAGAAATACATTACTTGAATAAACTCTGACATAGCAAAACTATGTGATGTGTGTGTGGTATGCAATACCCATGTGACCAATCAAACACTAGGTTTCCAATACGACAGTCAGCTGCTCTAACATCTTGATGGAAATTCACTTAAATTCACATTATGGATTTTTTAAAAATAGATCAATAGATTCGATTCACTTTAGGACGGAAATCCAGCTAATTTTGGCTTACATTTGGTTCTCTCATATACACAAAACTCCCATATGGCTTCAAAACATTTAATGGCCCCATTTACACCTTCTATGGAGATTTCGGTGGAAGATGAAGTGGAAGATCCTAAAACCTAGTGTAAATGGAGTCCAAAACATTTTTAGCTTGTCCGCTTTCTAACACTTAGAAGTCCAAAATGTATAATTAGTTCAACCAAAAATGAAACTGCTGTCATTTATTCAATGTCAACTAGCTTGTTTCAAACCTGTTTGAGTTTATTTACGATATACTGAAGAATTTTCGAAACCGTTACCACTGACTTCCATAGTGTTTCTTTTTCTTGCTATGAATGCCAATGGCTATCAATTTACAAAATGTATAAAAAATCTACTTTTGGGCTCAACAGAATAAAAAAATAAAGAAGGATATAAACTTGTACATCTGAAATAGTTTTAAAGTAAAAAAAACATATATATATATATATGAATGAATGAATATATATGAGAAGACAAAATGTTGCTTCTCTACATATTTCCTATCTTCTCTGCATGTAAATTGTAAAAAATGTAAACAAAGCCTATATTTTACACTAGTTAGAGCATAAATTGTAATGACTACTTTAATGGTGCCTCTATTGAGGAACTAAAAATGCATTGATCAAAAGTTTGTAGTCTAAATAAATTGAACTAATTAACATAAATATGGATAGTCTTAAGATGGACAATCTTATAAAATAATGTGAAACGATAAAGAAAAAGTATACACTAGAAATGTACCCTTATGTCAAAATCTTCTATTCAAATTTGACTAGATCAATCTAGACCTCAACTAGCCAAACAAGGCAAATCGTGAAACTGCGAACAAATTCGACATAAGCACCATGTAGCCAGACTCTTTACCTTCTCCAGAGCCTGAGCAATTAGTGCTCCAGTTTGCTCCAAACTCCTCCCACCACTGCGCTTCAGCAGCACCTGCACAAAACACACACACAGAATGACTCACCTGAGAAAACAAAACCTTCCTACATACGAAAGAGTTCCCACCACCTGGGCAGCTCAGGTAAGAGTATGTAAGTGTGTGGAGCAGAACTCTTTCAGACTGACAGTGTTGACTGGGTTCCCTCATACAGTACCTCTGCAGCCTGTGGGTCACGCAGCTCTTTCTCCAAGGCCCAAGACATAGAGTCCAGCGGGTCTCTATTGCCGACAGCATTCTTTAAACTGCAGTCTGGCATCTTTACTGATGATGGAGGGCTTTTGCTGTCCAAGAAGATATTCAGAGCCCTGATAACATGACATCAAGAAACACTTCACTGATTAATAACTTTCAGAAAAAGTTAAAACACTAAAAACTAATTTACAGATCCAATATAAATTTTTCGGTGCACAAAATGCAATCATAAATAAGATTAATTTAAAGTTGAGGGCAAAATTATTTGGTTTTTTTTATTAATTATTATAAATTTTATTTTTTCAAATATTTCCCAAGTGATGTTTAATGTAGCAAGAAAATGTTCACAGTTTTTTCTATAATTTTATTTTCTTCTGGAGAAAGTGTTTTTTCTTTTAGTTTACCTGGAGTAAAATATATTTTTAAGGTCAATATTAATATAATAAGTTTTTTTTGCAATTAGCTATAGAACAAACCACTGTTACTTTACTAATTATGCTAACTTGCCTAATTAACCTAATTAAGACTTTAAATTGACCTTTAAGCGGAATGCTAGTATCTTTCAAAATATCTACTAAAATATTATGTACTGTCATCATAGCAAAGACAAAAAATGTATTATTAGAAATTAGTCATTAAAACTATCATGTTATTTATCTATTATGAATAAATATTATCTCTGTTAAACAGCACTTAGGAAATATATTAAACATGAGGGTTACTGTATGTCTAATCTGTAATCTTGTGATTTATATTGAATAAACATGTCTTACTTAAGGTTGCGGGATTCAGGTGGCAGGTAATAGGTGGGAAGGAGGTAAGCAGGGGGAATTGTGGGAAACCGATGTGCACAGTCTGACCTCCTGGGCCAAAGCACCGTCCGACTCTCCTGTTCAAAACAAACCACCAGACAGAATGTGAGCTCAACTCTAACTTATACACAAATGGCATAATTGCCATAATTACTAGATGACAACGCAGACAATCTACTCAGAGCTTTCATACTTATGCATTTCTATGACAACACTACTGGCACAAAATGGATCGGGCATAATCTGAGAAGTCAACAGACAAACCCACAATAAAACATGTTGTATTAATTTCCTATTTATTTATTTAACAAGAAATTTGAAATTTGTTGTAAAACTCTGTGATAGTACATCTAATTGTATTTTAGCCTTCATTTAGTCAATTATTGCAATTATTTCAAATAAATTATACAAAATAACTGCATTTTATTGTGAAGCAGCTACATTTTTTTCCATTCAGAAAATTATAATAAACATGAGTATATAAGGACATAAATTTATGTCATTTACAAATGAGGATCTTATAATTATGGCAATTCCAATATGGTGTGAACACATCCTTATAATCTAACCTATATACACATGCATGTAAATATAATGATAATCAGGCCCACACACAATATGTGCCTTCAGAACTTCTCAAAAGACAAATCATTCAACCATGTTACCACCTTTTTAGTGTAATCTGTGGCACTTGGTGATTCATTTACTGCAAGTCAATGATGGTCATCCCTTTTTGAGTTTAAAAATAAACACATACAAACAAATGTTTTGATTCATTTTCATTTTGGGGTGAACTATCCCTTGAAGGTCAAAAAACTATTTAAAATCAACAACAGCGGATCAATAATTATCAACAAACACATTTGTTTGACTGACTTGTCTAAAACCCATTTTGGTGATAATGACATTTTTTAAGGGCAATTTATTGCTTTCGTCTAACATTATCATTATAAAGTAACACACACACACACACACACACACACACACACACACACACACACACTCTATTTTTTAACCATATTAATATTTAGCATCATCATCATCAACACTCTCTTACATCAGTGGTGGTGGTGGTCTCTTTGTCCCAGTGGGCTGCAGGCTCCCGTCCTAAAGATACAGTGTAGGACTGCTGAGGACTGTGACTCTCATTCACACTCAACTCCGACACAAGAGCAACACTGCTGGCTACTGACACCTCCTCACCAAACTATAAATATTGTAGAGAAAACAGAAGACGTAAAGGCATGAAATGCTTTTTTTTTTTTAAATAGCAGTTTATAAATGAGTTGCTAACCAACTAATCGGTTTATTTTCCTCCACCTACAAAAATTAGTTTTACAAGAAGTCCAAACAAAAGCAAGGAGGACAAACATTTGTGTACTCTGCTTGTCCAATGAAATAAGTGAACCTAAAGTACAGGAAACCAAAACATTATAGCAGAGATTCAAGAAAAGGCAAAGAAACATTTAAATAAGCTAAAACACATCAAGATATATTTTATTAGACTTCTGCTTCTTTGCCATGTGATCATGAGTGGAAGCAGTTGACTGTGGCATAATAAAAGCTCTGCTGCTTTCGTGCCACGTCACACTCATCTCCGAAATTGTTTAGCGTCTCGTTTCACATCAACAGCTTTCAGATTTAAGGCTGAATTATAATACTGTGTCGAGTGATCTCCGTAACCTACGCCGCCACATGCCTTGCACATAGCCATGCATTTATACTTACGCGTTTTGTGTGTTGTTCTGCAATAACACTTCCAAAAACGTGAGCTGGCATTGGGGTTTCTATGTTTCTATGATCCCCTGTTTCGAGTTTCTTCGCAGGTGTTTTGTTTACACCAGAAATACCTGTGATGCTACCTTACTGTACAAGTAGCTCAAAATCAGAGGCGGGAACCGGCAGACGTACAACAACTTTAATCATAAAGTAAACATAAAACAAAGGTATCCATCTGAAGCTTCTCCACAGGACTCCACACTTGTGTGAACACACAGTATGCCACGGCCTCATCAAACTAACTACGCCTTTGTTTGTTGTAAATATGCGCCCTCTAGTGGCCTCTAGAGGTCCTTTCCTGATCCTTCCCCTCTCTCTCTCTACTCCTCATGCATTTTCAGTCTCCACTCCACTCCACTGTCTAATATTATATAATATTAGTTGTGATGTATTTATGTATTGTTTCAGTATTTATGTACTGTGTATCAGTCTCACCTGAATATAGTGAACATTTTCAAACAGTTCTCCACGATGATAGCGTACAGGCAAGTCAAACGGGCAGTGCAAGGTGAACTTCTGCTGACCCATATGACACATTTGGTGATTACCTGACGAAAAAACAAAAAAAACAAACATTAAAGGCCTGTTATGCGCAGCAGTGGAAGAGAACAAACATGGCACCAACAAGAACTGACAAGCTTGTGAAACCTGTTTATCTACTGCAAAGTCTTATTTAGCACCTTGAGTTTGTGTGCCTACATTACAGCAAGAGTATGAAAGCATATGTAAAGTGAAGGTATGCATTCTAACCCAGTTGTGCTTCTTTAGCCATCTGGGTCTCGTGGATGATGTTTCGCAGGATCTGCTCCTCCTGAATGAGCTTGTGCTTGTCCAGCATCTCCTGCTGCCGCAGATAATGATCGTGCTGCTTCTGGTACTCCTTTAGTTCATTCAGGGTGCGCTGCAAAGACCTGCACATGGAGTGAGAGAAGAATGTTATTGCTGCACCCTGCACTGCACTTTCAGCACAATTTCAAGTTAATTTGTGCCCCTTTTCCTGACACCAATATATAAACTGATTAAAAGGTATTTTACGTAACTGCAAATGCTGAAATCAGAATGTTAAAAATGGAAAATAGTGGCAAATACTGTGAGAAGCAGAAAGTGTCTTGCCTAGTATTAAATATACACACAAGAAAACTAATCAATCATTCATTCATTCATTTATTTATTTTCTTTTCAGCTTAGTCCCTTTGTTAATCAGGGGTCGTCACAGCGGAATGAACCGGCAACTTATCCAGCATATGTTTTACGCAGCGGATGCCCTTCCAGCTACAACCCATCACTGGGAAACACCCACCCACTCTCATCCACACACATACACTATGGACAATTTAGCTTACCCAATTCACCTATAACACATGTCTTTGGACTTGTGGGGGAAACCGGAGCACCCCGAGAAAACCCATGCGAACATGAGGAGAACATGCAAACTCAGAAATGCCGACTGACCCAGCCGAGGCTCGAACCAGTGACCTTCTTGCTGTGTGACGATTTTTTTCGTGGCTCCTTTAATTAAAAAAATTAATTTTGATAAACAGAAAAAATTGGTCGTAGCATACAATTACTTTTTTCTCTTATGCTCTATTTTATTTCATAGTAATAATAGTACAAAATATATCATAATAATATTATTACTATTATGGCAAAAAAAAAAATCAATATGAACTTTTTTTGATTTATAATCAATTCCTGTGATGGCAAAGGTGAATTTTCCCCAAGGTTTTGAATGGGATATATAATTAATAAAGGTATTATTTTTTTAAAAATGGTATTAATGGTAAAATAGTTTTTGATCAAACAATAATTGGCAGCCCTTTGGCTATACATCCCTGTTGAAAACACTTGCAATGATCC
Source organism: Danio choprae (assembly GCA_903798125.1). Taxonomy (NCBI): domain Eukaryota; kingdom Metazoa; phylum Chordata; class Actinopteri; order Cypriniformes; family Danionidae; genus Danio; species Danio choprae. The sequence goes on from CAIGQW010034093.1 coordinate 1,943,277, forward strand.
AAAAGGAATTCATCAAAAACAGCGGCAAGAGAAAGTCATCAGCAGAAGTCATTCAACACTAGTAACAAGGTCACTCCATATTCATCCCATTTTCGTAATGAGATTTAATGAGAAGAAATTGAGCGGGAAAAGGGAGAGAGTGAAAAGACAGTGAATGTGAAAACAGACGATCAGTGTTACCGGTGTTGAGCCTCGAGCCGCTGCTCCAGCTTCTGCTGACAGAGCACAGCATGTTTCCTCCTCAGAGCCTGCTCGAAGCCTGGCTGAGCCTGCAGAGCCTGCTCATAGCACAGCACAGAGTGATTATACTCCCCCAGCATCTACCAGACACAGGAGGAAGAGAGAGATACAAGAGGAAGTGAGGGATTTAACATAAACAAGACGTTAAAGAAGAACTGCCATGGAATCACAACTGACTGGCAAATATTTTCGTTTTTACTTTTACAGACATGCATGCATACAGTTTTATACTGTGATATTTTCATTATTTTTCTCATTACGTTTCTCTTCTGGAGAAAGTCTTAATTCTTTTAAATTGGATGGAATTTTTTTTTAACCATTAAGGTCAATATTAAGGTATATATATATGTGTGTATAGGGGAAGGAGGGAGGGAGGGAGGGAGGGAGGGTGGGTGGATGGATGGATGGATGGATGGATGGATGGATGGATAAATTGATGAATGAATGGATAGATACATGGATAGATAGATGGATAGATAGATGGATAGATATACGTGTGTGTGTGTCTCTTCACAAAAATACATTTCTATACATTATTATCTGAGATCAAAAACTAAACTTGAAAAAAATATATCAAAACGTCCATCAAGAATTTAGCCCATTGTTTGGGCTAAAATGTCTTGGACAATAAAAGAAAGCGACTGCACTTTTTTTTCTGGAGCAGCAAAATTTCTAATTCCCATATAGCAACTTTATTTGTTGAGGATATTAAAATATGTTCCATTATACGTCAAATAAAAATTCATGTTGTTAAAAGAATTATGTAATAGCAAAATTCATCAGTATTGAAGATTGTCATACAGTACTTTTTAATGCTGAAGTTTAACAGCTTATGACTAAATGAAGGACGCCAAATGTGAGTGTGTGCACCAATCATTTAAAAATGTAAATGGTTTGAATTTTTAATACACTGCATTAAAAGCTGTTCGAACAATGAGACTGTCACTTCTGACTTGCAGCGCCGGTGTGCGTACCCTGATAGAAATCTATGTTTACAATTCTAAAATTCATGGTGCATTGCAGCACATCCAGTGTGTGACCCCCTCGAGTGTCAGAAGTGCATTTGCACATTCAATCATCGACAGTCAAAATCGATTGGGTATGAATACCAAAAATGGTCTCAAAAACAAAAAAATATGATGATAAGCATGAGCGAAAATATCCTTAACTAGTGACTTTCTTAGAATGTTGGACAAATTCATGTTAAATAGATCCAATTCATGTTTAGTCAAATTTTTATAAACTAGTTTTTAAAAGTCAAGGTTTGGAAAAGTCAAGATTTTAAAACTAAAATGTTTTGATATACCTTTCCTGCGGTATATGTAAGGTTTTTTTTTGTTTTTGTTTTTTTTACGTGTTGTCAAAGACATATTTTATATTTAAAGATACATTTTATTTATTTATTTATTTAGGACAACAGTATCTCCAGCAAAGCTACTGGTCAGCCCTTGATTCAGAAGACATTTGAAAAAGTAATCGCTTTTGCACCAACGTCCAGAGCATACTTGGATCTGAACAGTGCAGTGGTTTACTTTAAATCCAACAAAAAATTGTTGTATTTTACTCCAACATTAAAAAAAAAAACTTATTTTAGAATAGTAATCACAATACCGCGATTGCATGAAACCGTATTTCCACCCATTCAGAATCTTATAACGGGCCATGTCTAGCTAACACTGCATGCAACTGACCAATATCGGTTTCAGAATCGGCTGAATGTTTTTGTTGAAAATCAATATTGGCCAAAATAAATCAGTGCATCCCTAGAGAACAACTGACATTAGTTAGTTAGTCTGGTGGCAAATGCATTGCTTATGATTTACTTGTATTGTAGAAAGTTACAAAATATGAGTGCACAGAGGTTAATGAAGAAGATCCAGAACCCACACTTTTTTTCCCCCCAAAAATTCTGCACTCACAGCGTAAATGTTGCCCAGAGTGTAATGGCTGGTTAGCAGATCGGTGGTGAGATCCAGAGCCGCGTGAGCAAGGATGGCTGCGTCAGCTGAGAAATGTGCTCTGTGAAGTACGTTCGCCATATTGACAAGAGCAACATCTTTGTGCTGCCTGCAAAGTACATGGAAGTGCATGCAAAATAATGCAAAACAAGCTGCGGGTTACAATATCGGTTTGAGCGAGACATTGATTTCACTGCTGATATGCTTCAGCCATCTGCTATTTGTACTGAGGTGGTGCTTCACGGTACCTTGGAGAAAAATGGAGGGCACGGACCACACAGTCCACAGCTCGCCTGGGTTCATTCTTTATCCGCCAGTAGAACGAAGCCAAGTTGTAAAGCACCCATGAAGAGGAATTCTTAGAAAGTGAGAAAAAGAAAGACGGTCATCATTAATCTTCAGGAAAGACAATTTCAGCAGGCTTCTTTTGCTATCGGAGAGATTTCAAAGACTGAAAATCAAAGAGCTTCACTAATCCATTTTGTGGCTTTTTCCAGTTAATCATGGAAACATTTAAACTACAGTTGCATTTGTATCAGGGTTTCTGCAAGTTTCATCAAGTCAAATTGAAGACTTTAAGACCTTTTTAAGATCATTATAAATTAAATTTCAGACATCTAAATGATAAGGATTTTTGCTAATTTCCTGGTTGGCCCAATGGAATACATTTTTAGTTGCATTATCAAAATTTCTTTAAAATAATGTGTTAAATCAAGTAAACTCTAATTGTATACATACACTTTTTTAACATAATATTTCTTTTAGGTTTTAAAAACTATAATAAACAAAATAGTAGGCAAAACAGTCTGTTTTATAACATTTATAACTTTCAAACAAATGTTATTGTAATGAAGATAATTGGTAAATAGAGTTAATAAATAAACCTTTTGTTAACTTATATTGAGATGGATTGTTGGTGATTGAATGGGTGCTGGCCTGATTGGATAGCTATATGTGTGGACATAGATAAAGGAAGACCTTTTTTAAACAAATTTAAGACATACAATACAATATTTCAGCGAATTTAAGACTTTTTAAAGGTCTAAAATGTAGTTTTTGAAATTTAAGACTTTTTAAGACCCCGCAGACACCCTGTTGAATGTCAAGTACTGCATTTAGAAATCAATAATTACACGAAAACTAATTACAATTACACAAAACTAATTGCTGGCAGCCTTTTGGAAGCAACAAATGCCAGATTTTTAAATTAAAAACTTAATATTTTGTCTACAAAAAATGTAAAAAGAAAAATTAAAAAAACATTTTGAATGTTTCAAGACTATTACTTAAGAGCATCATTATACACCACAGAGATATAAATTTAGATTTCTGCAAAAAAAAAAAAAAAAAAATAGCAGTTAACATTCAAATTAAATATGAATGTTATTATGAGAAATTAAACAAAAAAAATTATGTCTTATATGGCTGAACCAATGTCAAAAACTATGACTAAATGATATAAAATCACTGATGGATCTACAAGGGGATTCATCACTGTACATTAAAGAAAGATGGGAGAAAGAAAGTGGTATTATCATCTCAAATGAGGATAGGCTAAATATATGTAAATATATGTAAATTACAATGGGCTACTTCCCGTTCTTCGTATTAGAGAGAATTTTGCTGGAGAAATATTATTTGTTTTTTCCTTCAAAACAGAAAATGTTATTTTATGGGAACTCAAATTGTTGGTGGCATTGCGGATCATAGGACGCTAACCCTTTTCACATATTTTGGCAATGTCCTAATATTAGAAGATTTTGGAAAGAGATACATAGCATTTTAGAAAATATCTTAAACACTCCAATTGATTTCAGCTTTGAGGTACTTTATTTGGGTATGCTGTCAATTGACTTCTTAGAAAGAAAAAACAAATATTTGTATAGAGTCATCCTTGCTTCAAGTAAAAAAGCCATTACTAGATGCTGGTATAAACCTAATCCACCTAATAAGTTTTGAAAAATATATTCATTATAGAGAAAATTACATACAGTGTGCATTTCCAAAAAGATACATTTGTTGAATTGTGGTTTTATTAGATTGAGTACATTACTCCCATTCAACGTAATGTTTTTTTCTATAGAATTTTAAGATTTATTTTTACTGTTAATATTGTTTTCACCCCCTCCCCTCTTTTTCTTTCTTCTGTATAGTTTCGATAAGGATGATGTAAAATAAGGCAAAGGGATATGTTGTTCTGTCACTGTCATGAAGAAATTTGTGTTTCCTCTTTAAACCCTGATTGGGGAATTTAAACTGGAAAAACTGGAAAAGTAACATATGTCTACTGATGTTGTGAATTGTATCTCTTTGCAATAAAAACCTAAAAAAAAATAATAAATTATGTTTTATAAAAATAGGGCTTCTGAACATAAAATTAGTCAAAAGTAAGTTAAATATAAGTATTGCTTGGCAGAGTTATCTCTAATCAAAATCTAAAAATTGTAGAGCTGTGGGATGGCATTCCTTCACTGATCATGTCAGAGTGACAGCTTATATCTGTAATAACCTCTCCTCTGCAACCCTTAGCTTCCTGTGAGTTTGAGATAGTAAAAAAGAGCTCTAAAATAAAACTCTTTGCTCTATTTAACATCCAATTTTCAATTAGCAATACATCCATGGGGCTGTTTACACAAGGTCACTTCATGTGTTTTTTGACCTATTCGATTATGAAAAGGGCAGATGTAAATGCCCACCGAAATGCATGCGAGATGGAAATGAACAGTAATCGCGGTGCCCGTCTTGTGCACTTGACATGTAATCTTTTACTACTGTAGAACACAAGTAAAGAACAAAGCCTCCTGTAGCCTACATATAAAATCATTGGTATGCACATGTAGGTTGTTTTTAATAATAATTAAACAAAGTGTGCTGTATCTGACGCTTTAGTCCACGTAAATTAGGCAAATTTGCACATAGCGTGAGATTTGAAGATCTGATTATTTTTGTGGCAAATAATGAAGGAAACAATTAACACAAATTATATAGCTATCCAATCAGATAAACACATGAAGTAAACAGGTGTAAATAGGAACTTAAAGTTAATTTAAAAGTCCAATATAAGTCAGTTCACAAACGAATAAAGTAGTACTGATGGATCATGCCTCTTTAAAAGCATCCTGAAGGGGATCGTTCAGCCAAACATTTGAATTTACTCATTATTTACTCTCCCTCAAGTTGTTTCTAACCTTTATGAGTTCCCTTCTTCTGTTCTATGGAACTATGGAAGTACATGGTTACAGGTCTCTAACATTTTTCAAAATATCTTCTTTAGTGTTCAACAGAAGAAAGAAACTCATAAAAGTTTGAAACAAGTAAATGATGACAATTTTTATTTTTGGGTGAACTATCCCTTTAAAAGTTGCTGTTAATAAACGTGTTTAAAAGGTTACTCTGAGAATTAAATAATAATTATTAGCAAACAGCATTAAACATTGAGCAATTTTACAATCTGCGCGAACACTCCTACATTCTTACATTGGTTTTAATAAAGGGTATTTACAATTAATGAGTAAAATAAGGTGTGTGGTAAATCTAACTTGATACACGAACCATTTGTTCTACAGAAAACTGCACAAACACTCACAAACATTCTTATATGGTTACTTATTTTATAAAATACATACAGCTTCAAATCTAAAGTTTTCAAAATTGCTGTGTCTAATTTTCATTGTAGAACAAAAACATGTTGAACAGCTTTACTGCTCCATCTCTTACTTGCAGCAATAAGACAGTCTAACCAAGTCACAATAAATGCCAAACAATACTATATTTTTCTGACAGAAAAAAATAGAGCAACCTTATTATTTAAAATGACTTGTTTCAGTAATTATGAGTGAAAGTTCCAAAAGTGCCAGCCATAATTTAACACACAGTATACTGTTAGAGGAAAAAATAACAGCAGACATAAAATTCCAGACTTTTATAGACCTAGAATTTGCAGCTGTAACATTTCACAGATTTCCATGCCTACATCAAGGGGAAAAAAAATTATAATAAACTTACTTTTAGGAGGGCCTGGTGTATGCGATGCCCAACCTCATCCACACTCTGCCCCAGTTTAAGACACAGGGAGGTAAAGATGGGGTCATCCTTGGAAAGCAAGGGTGATGTGAGGTTCACCTTCTCCTGCACACCCTGAGAGACAATAAGAGAAGTGGCATTATTACAGACGTAGATCAATTGTTCTAAAAAAAAAAAAGTGATTAAAACTGTTAAAATGCTGCAATATGCACTAGCTGCTTTGGTTCACTTCACAAGCCAGTATTTGTGCATGGGGGAAAGTTCACCCAAAATATTCATTTACAGTTATTTTACTCACCCTCAGGCCACTGAAGATGTAGCTGACTTTTCTTCAGTGGAACATTAAAGACATTGACTTTACTACACTTTACAAAAAGGAAAAGTTGATGGTAGGTTTGTCCCAACATAAAATTGACTTTCTTAAATGTAATTTACTCACATCTTAAATGTGCCTTCTTTGTTCTTTGGAATGGTTAATTAATATTACCCATTTCATTACATAGATTATTATGAAAGTAATACAACTACATTTTCAAGCAGTTTCAAGCACTTTATCCAAAATCTAAGCACTTATCAAACCTTGAAAATACAGCATTTTCAAGGACTTCCAGCACCCATAATAACCCTGATACATTCCAAACTAAACTACTGAGGGAGAAACAGCACCTGGTACCAAAACAAATGCCTCAAATGAGCCAGTGGGAAAGCAAAACGACCTAACACAAAGACGTCAGTTAGGCTATAGTACTCAAAACACTCACCCTAAGGTGCTGAAATGCATGAATGCTATAAGGGAGGTCGAGAAGTTTTGCACAGTCAGGTTTTTCCAGGTCTGGAGGCAGAGCTGACATCAGATCCAAGAAATGCTCCGGACTTGAAGACCACAACAATAAGTGTTTTTTTATTGGCAAATTAAAGGATTACTTCATTAAAAATGCTAATTATCCTCTTAATTACTCATCCTTGTGTTGTTACAAACCTATGAGACCTTTGTACATCTTCGGAACACAAATCAAGATGTTTTGGGTGAAATCTGAGAGCTCCCTCATTCTCCATATACAGCAAGGTTCCTGATTCTTTCAAAGTTCAGAAAAGAAAACCTCAAAACAGACTATATAAATGTCCCTTTCACACAATTCATTCATTCATTTTCTTTTCAGCTTAGTCCCTTTATTAATCTGGGGTCGCCACAGCGGAATGAACCGCCAACTGATCCAGCATATGTTTTATGCAGCGGATGCCCTTCCAGCTGCAACCCATCACTGGGAAACATCCATACACACTCATTCACACTCATACACTATGGACAATTTAGCTTACCCAATTCACCTATACCGCATGTCTTTGGACTTGTGGGGGAAACCGCAGCACCCGGAAGAAACCCACGCAAACACGGGAAGAACATGGAAACTCCACACAGAAATGCCAACTGACCCAGCTGGGGCTCGAACCAGTGACCTTCTTGCTGTGAGGCGATTGTGCTACCCACTGCGCCACCATGCTCCCCCTTTCACACAATGATACTGGTAAATATCCAGAAAATTTCTGGAACAACTTTACCAGCAAATTAAAAAAGCGCTGTTCACACAGGCAAGGACGTTCTGGAATTTTTCCGGAAAAGACCATTCACACATCAATTTCAAAATACAGGTAAATTCTGACATCATTAACCAGAAATGGCCTCTAAACGGCTGTGTTTGCATTTGTAAACATAGGAGGGGTCAGGCTTTTGTTGATAGTTTTACTTTTATTTAAAGTTTTAGCATTCATGCAGCTGCTTTTGTCCCAGAGACATTCAAAGGCAGCAGCGTGAACCGCAGCTAAATATTTATGCATTTGACTATATTGCAAATTCTGTGGATGGATAAGTATTGTGAACAACTTCGATGAAAACATATGGAGGAACACTTTCGCATGTCGAGATGTACCGGTAATATTATAACTTCCCTTTTCCGGAAAATTGCCGGAACAAATAAAATGGAATTTTCAAAATGGGCCTATTCACACATGATACCTTTCCGGAAAATTGCCGGTAATTTTCCAGAAAGGTCTGTATGTGTGAAAGGGGCTTATATGCCTTCAGTGGTTCAATTAGACTGTTATGAAGCTATGCAAATACATTTGTGCGCATATAAAAAAAAACGAATCTATTTAACAGTTTCTTCTCCTCAGTGTCAGTATATTGCACACATGTGCAGAGTGAATGCCCACACATGACTTCCTCTCTTTAAAACTAAGCACAGATGCATCCTAGGTAATACACATCAGAGGTGCTACACATGAACACGTGCCCTATACTGACACTGAGAAGAAGAAACTGTTCAATAAAGTCATGATGTGAGCACAAATGTATTCTCATTGCTTTTAAATATTCCACTAGAGCCACTGAAAGGCATATGGTCTGTTTTTAAGATGTTTTTTGGTACCTTTCTGAACAAGTCGGGACCCTCTATGGAGATAAGGAAGCTCTCAGATTTAATCTAAAATATCTTAATTTTTATTATGAAGACGTACAAAGGTCTCTGGGGTTTGGAACGACATGAGTGTGAGTAAATTAATAATATAATTATTATAATTAATAATTTTATAATTAAAAAGCACCCCTGTAAACAACTGACACTCACTTTATATATTTGCTTTCCAGAGATATAAACGTGCCGTCATATAGATCCAAGTCTCCCAGAGGAACTTTAGCTGTGACGCAGTCCGCATCTTCTTTATAATGTCGCTGCTCTAATCCAGTATCCCGGTCCTCATTCTCTTCAATGTGAATCTTCTGAGCAACTAGCTGCTTCTGTAAAAATGTACAATACTTCGCTGTCAGAAATAGTTTCGCAAAATATAAATATTAACATTAAGTCTTTATCAAAACACTGCACATTATCAAAGTTCCTTTTACGTTATTATGATGAACGTGAGGCTTAAAATCACCTCTAACTTCTTGAGGTAGTTCACACGGGTCTCTTGCTGCATGAAAAGAACTAAATGGTGGGGATGTTTCAAGTTAAGAGGAGAGTCCACCTGAAAAACCAAAGAACACATGAAAGGCAAAGGGTAAAATCAATGCGCACACACATGCTTAGAGCAAGAGTCACTGTCTGACAGGAATCAGGTCAGAGGTTAAATGACATCAAGAAGCCAAATCATGCTACTGAGGTAAAGTTGGTTGTATAATAGCACATTCAGACTTTTTTCCTTAATAATATGATTTCATTCAAATATTCTTTGCCAATCCTAAACAGGGAAATCATATTAGCAGTTAAATGACTATCAAAATACAACATCGTTCAGTCAATTAAATAGGGCTAATGTTGTTTTGAAGTCAT
>CAIGQW010034093.1:1954448-1973303 GCA_903798125.1 Danio choprae
ACACACACACACACACACACACACACACACACACACACACACACACAATACACACAATACACACAATACACACAATACACACACACAATACACACAGAATGAGACAAATAAAAAAAAAACACCACTAAACATTCAAATAATCTTTAAAATACAGAAAGAGTATAAGCAAAAATATGACAATTCAAATAGAAATGATAAACAAAAAAGAAATAAACATTCCTGGTCTATGTTTAGGTTGTACTAAATTACGTTCATATAATATAGGTTGAAAATTATTTTTTACTTATGATTTTCTTTCGTTTTTTATTTGTATTTTGAATGTGGGATGGAAATTTCATTCATTCATTTTCTTTTCGGCTTAGTCCCTTTATTAATCTGGGGTCGCCACAGCGGAATGAACCGCCAACTTATCCTGCATATGTTTTACAGAGCGGATGCCCTTCAAGCGGCAACCCATCACTGGGAAACATCCATACACACTCATTCACACACATACACTACGAATAATTTAGCTTACCCAATTCACCTATAGCGCATGTCTTTGGGGGAAACCGGAGCAACCGGAGAAAACCCACGGCAACACGGGGAGAACATGCAAACTCCAGATGGAAATTAAAATGATTTGTTGTTGCAGGTACGAATGTATCAAATTCCAACAACAAAAATTTACTTTTTTATTTTTTCTCTTGTATAACTAGAATTGCTCTTTAATAAATAATCAAACTACCTTCTATTATTATTATTATTTAGTTAACCTTTTATCAGATTACTCAATCAATCGATATAATACAGTTGCTAAAACAAATTGATAGCTACAGCCCTAATATAAAACACTAAATCATTGACCTATAATTATTAACCCAATGTGTCTTTTTTATGTAATGTATAACATGTTCTATATCAAATATTAAACCATAACAAATAAAAAATACTTGAATTATTACTATATTAATATGCATACAACCCAAAAGAAAGAGATGCATGTATGTGTGCGTGTGTGTATTGCAAGAAATATAATTTAAAAACATATTTAATTCTAAAATGATGTTGTATTTTAATTAAGTCAAACACATTAGATATCATGGACAGAAGACTTTGAGATGACGACAGGACTCATAGATTGTTTAAAAGTGAACCTTTATATAGTGAATTGTACAATAAATGTAAAGAATACAATAAAGAAATTTTTACATTGTGCAAAACATTCAAAAACATACTGTGATTTGGAGAAAGTAGCTAATACTGAGAAAGAGCTCTAGAGTATTTTATTTTTTAAATTCTTAATTAGTGTGGGACAGCTGACCAGATGTAACATTAAAATGCGCATTCATTTGTTAAATTAGAAGTACACATAAAGCAGTGTTTGTCCTAGTGAACATACATGTAGAATCCCTCTGAAACATTTAAATACAGATTACCTTCATTTACATATAAAATGCATAGCTATTGCTAGTAAGAACAAGAACCCACAAACCATCATGTAAAGATCCTGGTCCTCATAGCGCAAAGTGTTGCATGCAGTGGAGTTAAAGCTGAATGATGGTTGAGTTCAGGATTTCAGGCACATGTTTTGATTTAGATGACTTGGAGAGGTCTCGCTGCAACAACAAAATGACAGATTAATTTCTGAAATACGAAAACGGATTCTTCTGATCTATGAAATATTGATTATATTTGGAACCTAAATGCCTTAGTTACATACACAATTGTAACATCTTAAGCATTTACAATATAAGCTTTAGTAGAAAGAGCGACAGACGATGACACTTAGAAATTAGACTGATTCGCAATTGCAAATAAAGAAGTCTATGTTAGATGTGTCAATTAGCAGAAAACAGTCCAGTTCAAAGAGGTCAAGAGAAATAACTCAGCACTTTACTTGAAGGGGTGTTCATAAGACTGGCATGACACCTTTATAATCACGACATGACACAAGTCATGAATATGAAGGAGATTTTATGCATATTGCTTATGGCAACTGTCATCAAGTGTCATTCATTCTGTTATGTCATTTTAAACGCAAAGATGACATTGTTTGAGATGTCTTTGTTATGACTACTTGACATAAGCAAATACATCATAGCCTGCCTTTATCTTTGTCATGACAACTTGACATTACCAAGACAACATATCTTTACATAAATCTGTCATAAACATGATCTTCATGAGGCCATTATAACTGTGTCATTAATTTTATAACAGTGTCATTAATATTTTTTAAGACAGTGATGCAAATTGAATTTGTCATTAAAAAGTTATTAAATATTAATGAAGCTGTTGTAAAAGTATTTGACAGGGAATTGACACTTTTACTTAAACTTAAACTTGAATGACACATTTTGTTCCACTGTATAAGAAAAGTGATCAAAAAAATGTTCATGGGCAGCACGGTGGCGGAGTGGGTAGCACAATCGCCTCACAGCAAGAAGGTCGCTGGTTCGAGCCCCGGCTGGGTCAGTTGGCGTTTCTGTGTGGAGTTTGCATGTTCTCCCCGTGTTGGCGTGGGTTTCCTCCGGGTGCTCCGGTTTCCCCCACAAGTCCAAAGATATGCGCTATAGGTGAATTGGGTAAGCTAAATTGTCCGTAGTGTATGAGTGTGAATAAGTGTGTATGGATGTTTCCCAGTGATGGGTTGCAGCTGGAAGGGCATCCGCTGCGTAAAACATATGCTGGATAAGTTGGCGGTTCATTCTGCTGTGCCGACCCCAGATTAATAAAGGGACTAAGCCGAAAAGAAAATGAATGAATGAATGAAAAATATTCATGACAATTATAATGGCCTTATGACAATCATGTGTATGACAGATTTACAAGTTATGTTGTCTTGGTAATATTTTAGGCTGTCATGACAATGACAGGTTATGATGTATATGTTTATGTCAAGTTGTCATAACAAAGACAGCTTAAACAATCTTAGCATTTAAAATGACAAAACTGATTGAATGTCACTTAATGACAGTTGTCATAAATTCCTTTATATTCATGACTTGTAATGTTATGTCCTGATTATAAAGAGTCATAACAGACTTATGAATATCCCCTTCAAGTAGAGTACTACCAATACTGCTTCAGGGTAATACAGGGCATCATGTCAGTATTAAATCACAACATGAGTTTATTTATCTGACCATATATTATGCCTTATAAAAGGTATAAAAGGTTAGTTTTATTGTGGAGTACATATATGTACAGTTTAAAGAGCATAAGCCAGTCAAAGCGTGTTTAAGCAGTGTTTTTATTATGCAGTTACTTGGAAATACATCTCAAACAAACCTTGATTAAATGGATTCGGGCTTGACAGTTTCCTTTGGAAACAAGTTTTTATTAGCTTAACATTATGCCTGTATCACCAGTATTACAACTCACATCCTTCAAACACTTTCAAAGGGATAGTTTACTCAAAACCACAAATCCCTCATCATTTCCTCACCCTCAAGTACTTATAAACCTTCATGGGTTTTTTTTTCTGTTGAACACAAAAAAAGATATTTTGAAGAAAGCTGGAAACCAAAAGCCATTGACTTTCATAGTAGGAAAAAAATATTTGTTCAATGGCTTCCAGTCTCCAACATTCCTCAAAAGATCTTGTTTTGTGCTCAGCGTAAGAAAGAAACTCAAACAGGTTTAGAACAAGTGGTGGATGAGTAAGCGAAGAGTAAGCTTTCACTTTTGGGTGAACTATCCTTTTTTAAGTTCAACCTCTTGCTCTCTCTGACCAGACTGTGATAAAACGGATAAAGAATTTACCTGAAATTCTGAATAGGTGCTTGCGACAGAGTTAATGCTGAAGTTTCGCTGTGGACTAGCTGGTACCTTCGTCATCCCGGCAACACCACCGGTTAGATGGCAAATATTCTCCTTATTGCGCTCTAGTAAACCTTGATGAGGAGGTTTGCTGTGACCTGGAGTCTTCACCCCATTACCCTGTTTTAAAATCAAAAAGATACATTTAAGAAGTGGAAAAGCGACAACTTAATCAGTAAAGGACTGGGCACATTAGTTAAGGAAATGCTTGAGAATGATAGGTATTTGTTATGGCCATGCACTGACCTTGCTTGCTGAAATCGGAGGGCGAGATATAGGAGAATGACAGACGGTACCACCAAAGACAGATCGGATAGTGCTGTTAGAAGTGCCGGTACTGGAGGTAGCATTTAGCTGAGGAAAAGCCAGAGTTAATACGGCAGCAGCCATGCAGTGATTTCATTAGAATGTAATGTGTAAAATTTATATTTTTTATCCATTTCTCAGTGAATATGGGTAATGTATATTGGTGCATTTGAATATATATATATCCATTATTGCAGAGAAGTGAAATAAATTTTAATTTAAGTTTAAGTTAATTAAGTTAAAATTAAGTTTGTTTTATGTGCAAAGCATTTGTGTGCTGCCTGCATAGGTTGTTTATACAAATCTGACCAATCAGATGGTGCCTTTACTATCTATTTCCTGATTATTTTAATATGATCATAACATAAATACAAGGTTCCCACACTTTCATGAGCAGCAGATTCAAGGACTTTTTAAAAGCACCATTAATTTTAAATCAAGCACCTTTGTAATTCACACTGCCAGCATATGTAGCACCAAGTCCTTGCTGTACTTAACATTTTGCTTACACTTAAAGTTTACATTAAAAATGTCAGAGTAATTTTTTAAAAATGTTAACGTTTTAACTTTAACAAAATTTGTTGAATTCAACACTGGTGACATTCAAATGCAGTTTCTGAAATATTGATAACAGGTATTATTTGTCAGTGTTATTGCACAAGATTTAAATTTAAGATGTTTAATTTAAGAATTTCTCTTTTTTATCTTTCTGTTTTTGACAATTGTTAAAATAAAACCATAAATAAATTTCATTTTATTTAATTCAAGCACTTTCAAGGACCTGTGTTTGTTTTTAAGTACCTTCCTTGAATCCATTCGTCTGAAATTCAAGTACTTTTAAGTACTTTCAAAAAGCGTGGGAACACTGTTAATATAGATTTTTTTTAAATTGATGATAAAATAGCATTTTGTAAGTTAGTTAGATCATAAGAAATATCGTTATCGCAACACTAGACAACATTGCATATCGTGTATCGCATATTTGGTCTTTTAAAGTCTAAATGCTTGCAGCGCGACATTTTTACAGATTTAATTAGCTCAGAAAAATATCTATAACCTGTTTATTTTAATATGATCATTACATAATGTAAGATAAAATAGCATTTAGCAAGTTAGCTATATCATAACAAATATCGTAAATGCAACACTCAACAACACTATCGCATATCTTTCCTGTATTGTGCAGCCCTAATGTGCATCAACGTTAAGACAACATGAGCACCCACTTTTCACAACCCAATCAGTCCAGCCCTTGTTTTTCATTATCACAATGCTCTTTTTCTCTCAAAAATATCACATTACACAAGTGAAATGGGTTGCGAACAGTGTTTCACATTGACCTTTTACACCTTCCACGATCAAAAAGAAATGCAATCCTATTGTACTTGCCTTTCGAGCTTTACAAGGCGTTGTGCTGCCCAGAAATCTTCGTTTAGTCGGTGTGCGGATAACAGTGCCGTAGACCATGTCCTCCTCTGTCTGCTTGCTCTTCTTTAGTTGCTGCATTATTAGAATCAGTATTAAATTTTACTCATGGTCATTCCCCAGTAAATTATCATTTGTGAATACACACTACTCAAAAAATTTGGGTTGAAGCATATAAAAAATTAAAATCTGTAGTAAAATACATACCCGCTCCTGTTTTTCCCGCTCCTTCTCAAGCCGGTACAACTCCCATTGATCGCTTACAAACTGCATGAACTTCTGACCGTTTACCAGGAACTCTCTGTTTTGTTCAAGTTCCCACTGTTCAGTCTCAGCTTTTAGCTTCTTCTCCAGCTAATTGAGAAAGACACACTTACTACAACATAACATAATATTCAGTTGTGGGTAAGTTACTTCAAAAAAGAAATCAATTACTAATTGCATCATTAAAACTCTATTTAAATTACTTTTTAATTACTTTGTCTGAAAAGTAATTTAATTACTTGACTCAATACCGCTTCAATCTCTATAAATCTCAATGTATAGACAACAGAAATTAAATTATTTTTATCAGGCTTTCCACTCTAAGCCAAATGTAAAATTCCTTGACTTTCAAAGACTAAGCTTAATTTTCATGACCTTTAATGCATAGAAAAAAGGGAGCTGTTGTGTTGAGCAGTTCCTCCAGATTTGAAATATATTTATTATCTGTTTTTTGTCCTGTCTTTGTGATTCTGTTGCACTGTAGAAGCTTCTGTCACGAAAGCAAATTCCTCGTATGTGTGAACATACCTGGCAATAAAGCTCTTTCTGATTCTGATTCTGAATTGTGTCCAGCTTGCCATTTTTTTTAATTGCTGTAAATTTTGGCAAGCCAGGACATGGTTCAAATTCCTGTTATTTTATATTAAATAACATTTTATATACATGACAGAAAAAGTGCTCATCTGCTCAGGCAGAAAAAAGGTATAGTTACATGTTTCATGTATTTACTATAGCAATTACAATGAATTATGCATAATTACTTGTAACTCTAAACCTGACCCACATTCTTACCCCAACCAAATAGTAAGTTCATTCATTCATTTTCTTTTTGGCTTAGTCCCTTTATTTATCAGGCGTTGCCATAGCGGAATGAACCGCCAACTTATCCAGCATATGTTTTATGCAGCGGATGCCCTTCCAGTTGCAACCCATCACTGGGAAACACCCATACACTCTCATTCACACACATACACTACGGACAATTTACCCAATTCACCTATACCGCATGTCTTTGGACTTGTGGGGGAAACCGGAGCACCCGGAGGAAACCCTCGCGAACATGGGGAGAACATGCAAACTCCACACAGAAATGTATATTTAGCCATATTGTATATTTAGAAATAGTACTGCAAATGAGTGTTTAGTGTCATTATAATTTTTTCAAGAATTATTTCTTTTTATTCTCAATGGGATATTAGCAATATTATCATCAGTATTGCAAATGTTACATTTTTTCAGGAAAGTTTTCACCGTCACAATTTTTTAAATTTATTTAATAGTTTCTTTAAAATAAGTCATACTGACCCCTAAAAAGTTTACCATAGTTGCATATAAACATAGATTTGTCATATTTACCTTGGGGAGACCTTTGACAATATCAGCCCGTTGTTTCTCCTCTTTTAGAAGGTTTCCTCCTCTGTTGGTGAATCTGGATGGATCTTTGGCTCTTTCCTATCAAAAAAAACAAAAACACACAAACCATGGCTCTTTCCTATCAGAAAATTAGCCCATCTAAAAATATATGACAAACACGTTCAGTTAATTTAACTTACCTCAAGCTCAATGAAAAGTCTCCAGTTCTCCTCCCACTTGTGAACACCTTCAAAAAGTTCTTTATGGTCCTCATAGTATCTTTTAAGCTGCACAATTTCTGCATCGTGTAGGCTTAGGAGTTCCTCACTGAAATCATCTAAGAGAAAAGGCAACCGTTATATTTTACACAGCTTTTGAACAGTAAACAGTGTATTTTACAAAAACACAACTCACCATCATAATAGGGCACAAAAGCTTCCCGCTGGTCAGCGCTATAAAAGCACTTTTCCCAGAACACAGCAATCTCTTTCCGAATGGTCTCCGTGACATTCTGCATATTTTTAAGCTTCAGTTCCTCAAGACGTTTGACCTCAGACTGTAACTGACAGAAGAGGACAAATCATTTGATCTTCAGTGTCAGTGCAATGCCATTCAGAAGCGTTAATTAATTAAGTGATGCATAATTGAAGACGATATGGAAAACAAAATGTCTGAAATGTGCTTAGCAAGAATCAGAATAAAATAAAGTTACTAACAGCTTCCATATTCCTCTTCTTTGACAGGGTCATGTGTTCAGAAATGACATCACACTCTTCCTGTGGAATCTGTAACCTTTCCCACAGCTCCAGGATCTTCTCTCGATAAGAACCACAGACACGTTCATTTTCGGCCTTCCTGCTCTCTAACTGAAATATTTAAATACAGGATTATATAGTTGTTAGGGAAACACTTGTTTTTGAAAGTAGGCTCATTGCTACAGACAATTCGCGGGTCTGGCGGGAGCACTTTTGGCTTAGCTTAGCATAGATCATTAAATCGGATTAGAGCATTAACATCTTGCTCAAAAATTACCAGAGTAATTTCCTATTTAAGCTTGACTCTTCTGCAGTTACATCGTGTACTAAGGTTGGGTAGAACCTATAGGCCTACTCTCATACTAGACATATCAGCTGAGAAAATAGCAACTTTTCATTTTTAGTCAGAAAACAATGTACACAAAGTAACTACAGAAGAGTCCAGATTTAAACAGGAACATTATCAAAACCTTTTTGAATTTTTTGAGTGAGATGCTAATGGTCTAATCCGATTCATTGATTTAGGCTAAATTAAGCTATGCTAAGCTAAAAGTGCTCCCTCAAGACCTGGAGAACGACTGAAAGGATCCAAAAGATTTTAAAACTCAACTTTAACTTTAGGTGACTTCTAAAATAAGCCTTCTTTTTAAAAAGTGGAGTGTTCCTTTAACTTCTAACATAGTTTGTCACGGTGAGCTTTTGTTTTACCTGCTGAAGAAGGACTTTGAGTGAATCAATGTTTTCTTTAGACAGGCAAAAACTCTCTTCATCTTCACAAACGACATCCTTTTCAAAACTAGTCTCGGGCAGCTGATCCAGATCATCCATGCAAAGTATTATCTGCTTCTTTAATGTGACAAATTCTTTATGTCTTCGTTCCTTGAAAGATAAACATACTGTAAATCAAACTGAACACTGAGACTTTTGTAAAAATCTAGTGACTGTGTAAAAATAAAATAAAGTATTGTCATACTTTCTCAGCAGTGAGACAGGAGATGTGCTGATGAAAGTTCTCCAGCTGTTCCATGGATGGAACGCAACCAGGAGAGATAGAAAACGGCTGCGAGCAGAGAAGGTCACAGAGATCCTGATCCTGCTCGGTTAATGCTTTCAGTGCTTGCATTCTCTGATTTTTCTCTTTTAACATCACTTCAACGTGGGCCCGAAGTTCTTTTTCCTGCTGAAGCATAGTGCCACTTTTCACCTCCTAAAATGATTAGGAATGACAAAAAAAAAGATGCTTTGAAAGCTTTTTCCCCCTTTATTTTTATAGAGACCCTATAAAAACAAAAGGCCAGGATTTTTCCTGTATAGAGAATTACGAGGCAGCAACCTCCCTCAAAGTTTGTACCACCTCCACCTTTTGACAAAAATCAGGCAGGCAGGCAGTCATGACTACTGACAGATCCCAAGTGATGCTCAAGCACAGGACATGCAGATCAGATTACAAGAATAACGCAAAATGTGTTTGTTTCAAATAGTAAATTTAATAATTTATCATTTGATAATAGGGATACCACCTCCGCCTTATTTTTGCAAAAGGAAACACTTTTGAAATAAAGTTCCATTAGTTAATATATTTACTAATATGAACAAACAATGAACAATACATTTATTAGTGTTTATTAATCTTTGTTAACATTAGTTAATGAAAATACAGTTGTTTATTGTTAGTTCACGTTAACTCACAGTGCATTAACTGTTCACAAGAACATTAGTAAATGTTGAACTATGCTTAAAAATGCTTTAGAAGAATATTCATACTTAATTCATGTTAGTAAATATATTAACTAATGGACCATTATTTTAAAGTGTTACCAAACAAAATTGGAGTTTTGTGACCTTTAGAACCAGTTTGTTGGCTAAAAAAACATACATGATATTGGTCAAAACATTAATGCTCCCCAAGGCTGTATTTATTTGACCAAAAATACAGTAAAAATATAAGAATTTAATGCTTTAGGTTCAGCCAGGATGCTGACCAATAAAGACAAGACAATATTTAAAATATATATAAATATACATTTCAAATAAATACTGTCTGCAGATTTTGCTCATAATAAAATCTTTATAAAAATACTTGTTTCCACAACCCTGGATCAGCTGAAGAGCCTACATTTCACAATATGGCTATTTAACTGTATGTTTTTTAACAAATAAATGCATCCATGGTGAGCATAAGAGACTTCTTACTAAAATACAAATTGTAATGATTTCAAACATTTGAGCATCAAAATGCTAGTGTACTTGTACAACAGCCTACTTCTCCCTGGGATTGCTTCCTAAACTTGCAGTTTCGATAGAAAATACATCAAACAAGACCAAAATGTGGTTCAACAATTATATGAGATTTATAACTATTTGGTTATCTATAGATTGTATCCAGAGTTAGTATAAACACTTACCTGAAATGGAGGAGTCCGTAGTTCCAAGCACAATTTACTCAACTCTTTGTGACATTTTTCAATACTGGTCATTAGACGTTTCCGTAGGCTCTCTTCCTCTGCAATCATCATGTCCAGAAGACCCTACAAAGTACAGTTTGTTAGTTTAAATCTTTCATGATCACCAATAATTATAAGAGAAAGCCAAGCACACTCAACACTCACTTTGACATGATTCTTAACCACATTGGTTCTTTCTAACCGCTGATCCTCAGGGATGCCAATCTCCTCCCAGATGTCCTTTAAATGGCAGAGTGCTTTATTCAGACATGCCACTGATTCTGCAGCAATCACCTCACTAAAATCATGGACACAAGGACAGAAATTACATTGTTGAAAATCATCCATTGACTGGACAAGGTATATGATCCACCATTAACAAGTTTCATTACAAATTATTGAAATAGACAAATTATTGACAAATTATGGAATTATTTCTATTCTTATATATACTTAAATATTTTATTCATGTAGATTCAGGTGGTTAGGAATGGTGTGAATACCCATGAATGAACTACAGCTTTAGCAATATGTAATGTTATGGTGCTAGAGCAGTAGTGCACACACACAGCCACACACAGCCAGTCAAAAGAGCTAACGTTAAAACACCTGCTATTTGCTTTCTGTCATAGCAATACTAGGGGCATGAACCGCAGGGGAGCCAAATGCCATCTAATGTGTATGGATTAACATTTACAAAACAAGCACCACTAAAACTACACGTTAATCAAATGACACACATTTTCAAGACTTCGTAGACAAACACCACAAAATTATAACGCAACGGTAAACGTACTCACCTCTTCCTCATCATAAGACCTCAGCTCAAGGCTTTTCGCTTGTTTATTTGTGTTTTATGAAGAAATATTTGTCCGTACAGTCCTTGCACTGCGATCGTGCGCGCAACCGTTTCTGTCTGATTCAAAACATGCATCAAAACAGCAGCGCTCGTCTGATTGGCTGTTTAGAGCGTTTCTGCGCACGCGCGAGAATGTGTCAAACAGCCAGGGATTGTTCCACCATGACCTCAGAAACATTTTCAACTGACCACACCTGGGTTTTTTTTTATAGCAAACAACGAGCTTCCATAAACAGTGTTGGGTAAAAAAAGTAAAGTATATATAATATATTACAATCTTAAGCATATATTTTTTAAACCACAAAATAACACATATTTTACTTTTCTTGTTTTATATAAATTTAAGATTGTAATATTACTTTTTTACTGGCAAACAAACCAAAATAAACTTTTTTACAATATATTCTGACTTCGTCATCGCCATTTCCGCACTAACATTTGATGTAAACTATCAACTTTTCGTGTTAAAGTAAAAAATAAAACAAAACAAAAAACACTATTACTGTACTAACACTTAAAAAATAGCAATCAATGGTTTAAAAACATGGTTATTATACCTTTACTATAATAGGTTGTTTCCAATCACGTGGTTCTGGTGACGCGCGAAATTCGGATAAAGGGCAGGAAGTAAAAAGCTGAATGGGAGAAACAGAGGAAAGTCCGTATTTCTGCGATTTATACCATATTTTAAAGGAGATATAAGTAGAAAATAACCACATTTGCTGGGCATGAACCCAGCATACCATGAATCATGAAGAGGGCCGAGTTTTCCTCTGAACTAAAATATATTTGTCGTCATTGAGGCGGTAGATACTGTAAAAGCCGTTACATGGAAAAATACTATAGTAAATGTTATAGTGTTTGGAAGCATACTATAGATAATTACTTGAATTAAACTGTCGTAGTAATTATATTGTTGCTGTGGTAAAACACAACTGTAGTAATAAACAAATGATTCAAGAGGCTTCAGTTTCTATAATTATACGCCACCACAACAATGCACCACAGTTTACACTAACGTTACAGTATTTATTACAGTTTATCAGTTTTATATGCTACAGTATTCAGTAGCATTCATTAACAAAGAGTTGTACACATTATACACTTTACTATGTGGTTCAAAAACATTATTTTATAAATTACTATAGTTTTCACAAAATAACATGAAACATATAAACGCGTGGACGCATAGTTTACATTATTATTTATTTATTTTTGTAAGGGGGGAAAGTGCTCCACAGTAATAACTGTCTAGTTTTTTCGCAAGGGTTGCATTACTTTTTTGTTCGGTCGATGAACTTACCATCAACAAACATTCACCGGGGCTGCGCATCTCGATGTTCACATGGTTTCTTCTGCCGAAACGCCAGTTGACTTGGATCAGGGGCGTCGCTAGACCCCACTTACTAGGGCCAGTGACCCAGAAAATGCGTTTAGTTACAGTTTGTCTTTATATGTAAGTGTATTAATTAAGAGTGATCATCCCAGAATGAAGTCGTTGAGTTAGTTTGCCGAGGGATTTATTGAGATTAGTTAAAGATATCTTTGTCTTTGGCAGATTGGCATGTGGAGAAACAGGGAAACACACCTCAGACAGGTACATCGTAATAAATGAGCTATACGATGTAAAAATTACATCATGTGTGAGCAAACGATTAATAAACCATTCAAATACATTTGATTTTTCAGGAGTTTTGAGTGATTCAACACAAAAAAAAATATTATTTCAAGATACGAAATGAAACAGTACAACTGCATGAAATGAAAACTCAATCTTTGCGGTCTTATAATAATAAGATGAATGTGCGGTTTACACATTGCTAAATATTAAGTGTCAAAATATATGTTTTACATACAACAAATTTGATGAAACAACGGCAATAGCCCATAAATAAAAATATAACAATATAATAAAGCCTTTCAGTGTTATTCAGCAATGTTTAAACTAAACATTTTATTTTTTAGAGATTACACAGACTAATTTACTATATGCCTGAACAGAAGACATACATGCATGCACAATGGAATATAAACACACAAAAGTTAGTCAAATTGAGAATTAAAGTTGCTATTATTTATATACTCAAAAGACAGCGTTACAGGGACCCAAATCCTTTACAGAATTATTATTATTATATTCTACAGTGCTTCACGGGAATCGCGCACTGGACCTTTAAGATGATTGAATAAGGCGCTGGCCCGGTGGCGTTGCTGTGGTTACCATAGTCCGTGGCACTCTAAAAAAGAATGTGTACAAAAACGAAGAGAAACTGCATCGAGTGTCTGACCGTCGCTGACATCAGCGGTATGTACAGATGTTTCTAAAAGTATCACTTTAGCCTATTATAAAAAGATTTTAGCATTTCTCTGGGTCATGACGTTTCAGATTATTATATTGTTTTTATTCATATTTTTCGGTTAGACTGTAGATTGTAACATTACTACAATCTACAGTCTACTTGGTTGGAATAGGAGATTGCTATATTGTAGACTTGTCAATATTAGGATTTTGTATTGTTATTTTCTTTAATAGCCTATTTATAATCGTAGAATGCTATTTGTTGTTGTCAGGTTGGTAGAACAATAGATACAATATATTTTGTTTGTTTGTATGCTTCATTTGTATATTGCTATGTTTAACATTTGCAGAATGTTATTTGCTATATCGTCAGATAAATTGATCTGTTATAATGTATTTGTTTGATCTGTAATAATGTATTTGTATGCTGTCAGCTTTAACACATATTGCATATTACTGTAAGTCTATTAGCGGATAGATTGTCTGGCTGTTATTTATTTGTTTATTTATTTATGCTGTTGGCCTGTTCAACATTTGTAGCTTTTTATTGTTATTTGTTCTATTTACAGTTTTACTATTTATTGTAACACATTTATCTATTCTAAGTTTATAGATTGTCATCTTGTAGAGTATTTATTTATACCTGTGAAATATTATTTGTTAGTGTTAGAACAGAACCAGACTGGAGACAATGGAAGATGAAACTTCCAAAGAATGGTATTAAGATGAATTAAAGACTTGGTATCTTTCTATTGTATTTTGGAATGGACCACATGGAGAAAAAAGGGAATCACACACCTCAGCAATAACTGGAAGTTGATGGTCAGGAATTTATTTTAAAAAAATTCTTCCAAGATGAAGTGGGTGGTGGTTGGTATAGATAGTTAGATAGGCAGTTGTTTCTTTTTCAGGTAATGGACACACAACAGGGAGAAGAAGGAAACTCACTAGAGCATCGGTGGAAATTTATCAGAAGAACACTGGATAACATCCCGGTTATAAACATAACTCACGTTCCATGTAGATGGGAATGAAGACGTGTGTCTACCGACACTTTGGGAGTTACAAAACGGGCCAATGAATGCCTATGAGATGGCAAAGCTCAGCTTCGCAGGTGCTGGTGATTAATCATTAGTAGAGTATATAACCAGCGCACACAGAGGGAGCCACTAGACTTTTGCAGCTGAAGAGCCAAACACTGGAGACCACACAAATCTGTTGCCATCTTCAGGGAACGTGGGTCACCTTCGTAACTGGTAAGTTCCCCTTCAGTGGAAACTATGACGCATGTTAACAACACTTTGGGACTGTGTATGGAAAAAGTCACAGCAGCTGAGCCCATCACACCCTGATGTGAAATTTGCTAAGCATAGCGTGAGTGCACAAGCATCACCAAGAGCTTAACCTTCCAACGTCCCCTAGGCCCTTTAATTACCAGAATATAGGAATAATTTTGGAATTTAGAAATCGGGGGTAGTAAATATGCTTTTTACCTAGCTAGCTGTAGCCTAGGGATTTTAAAGATACGACCAAGATACGACCTGCTACCCAAGGGGAGACTATGTGACAATATGAACATATGGGCTAGCCCTATCCAGTGAGAGTGCTACATATGATGAGCTGGACACATGGAAGATACATGTCCGCCTGAGAAGGGGGAACTCTCCATGGTTGAAATGCGCGTATGGGATCGCCAACGGGGATCACGCATAGCTGGCACCGATCCCAGCACGCGGGTAGACCAAGCTGTCATACCAGACATCATACGGGGCCAGGCACCTGGCCGAGTTGGGTGCTTGGGGCCTCAGAGGAACTCTCTAGGGTTCACCAGATGGGGAACTTGCTAAGCAGAGCACAATAAGCATATGGAGCTCCGTGTTAGGAAGCATGGCGCAGCAAGCGTATGTGACACCGAGCTTACCCAGCAATCGGGAGGAAACTGTCTCAACCTGGAGATTATAAAATCTCTTGAATGTGTTAGGTGTTGTCCAGCCCACAGCTCTAGAAATATCTGTAAGATAAACTTGTGCTTGTGCTAACGCCCAAGAGGAGGAAACACTTCTTGTTGAGCACGCTCTCACTCCCGGGGGACATGGCTCGCCCTGGCACTGATAGGTGAGGGCGATGGCATCAATTATCCAATGGGCCACCCTCTGTTTTAATATGACATTTCTCCTCTGCCGACCACCGTAGTAGATAAAGTGCTGCTCAGAATAACATGAGAGTAGGCAGGTCTGAATTGCCTCCAGATCACCTACTCTCTTGATTGATGCCAGCGCAACCAGCAGAGCTTATGGACAGAATTTTTAAGGATACTGAGTCAAGTGACTCAAACAGATCTCTCTGCAGACCCGCTAAGACTACAGAGAGATCCCAAGAGGACATGAGAGGGGGACAGGATGGATATGATCGCCTCGTACCTCTGAGGAACCAGATGATTGGGTTATGCTTCCTGAGTGTGCTGCCATCCACCGCATCATGGTGAGTCGAGATGGCTTCAACATAGACCTTTAGTGTGGAGGGTGACATCTTATGCTCCAGCTTATCGTAAAGGAAGAACACTAATATGGCAAATCCGGGGATTTTCTCAGCGAAAAGTACACCACTCAGTGAATAGACTCCACCTCAGGGCGTAGGCATGACTCGTAGAGGGTGCTCTAGCCCTGAGTGATGGTATTAACCACAGATGCCGGTAGGTCACCTAAATCTTCCGAGTTCTGTCTATAGACCACACCTGGAGGTTCCAAAGATCTAGGCACGGGTGTCAGAGGGTGTCCAGTCCCTGAGAAAAAAGGCCCTTCCTCAGGGGAATACGCCAGGGAGGGGCCATCACGAGAAGTGTGAGTTCGGAAACCCAGGTACAGTTGGGCCAGAGAGGTGCAACTAACAAGACCTGCTCCTCGTCCTCCCTGATCTTGCACAGAGCCTGTGCGAGTAGGCTCACTGGGGGAAACGCATATTTGCACATGCCTGGGGGCCAGATGTGGACCAGCGCACCCATGCTGAGGAGGGCCTCAATCAGGGAATAAAATAACTGTCAATGGGCATTTTCAGTTAAAGCAGAAGGTCGGCCTGGGCTTTCCCCAAGTGCTCCCCATATCAGCTGGACCGTGCCAACGTGGTGTGTCCATTCTCCTTGAGATGTCAGCTGCCGTGAGAATGGATCGGCTGCATGGTTGAGCCAGGGATGTGAATGGCATGCAGCGATTTCATTCCTGTATGACTCCAAAGGAGCAGATGGTGAGCGAGCTGAGACATGTGGCCGGAGCGTATACCGCCCACATATGGTTGAAATACGCCACCATCACCCTGCTGTTCGTCCTGACCAGCACATTTTTCTGCTCCAGTGCCGGTAAAAATCAACGGAGAGCGAGAACCACTGCCAACACCTCCAGTCAGTTGATATGCCAATGCAGTCGGGGTCCGGTCCATGAACCCGCAGCTGCATGCTTGTTGCACACGGCCCCTCAGCCGTTGCTGGAAGCATCTGTAAAGACGACAACATGCCTGGACACATGTTCTAAGGGCACCCCGGCTCATAGAGAGGCTAGGTACATCCAAGAAATGAGGGTGCTGCGACACAGTGAGGTGATGGTCACCCGGTGCACGCCAGTGTGCCATGCCTATCTGGGAACCCAATCATGAAGCCAGCCCTGAAAAGGTCTCATATGAAGAGACCACAAAAATTTTAGTGGGACCACTGTGTTCCTGTCAAGTGGTCTCATGCTACGTTCACACCAGACGCGGATGAAGCATCAATCGTGAGTGGTTTATATGTTAAGTCAATGCAAAGATGCAAATAGTCATCCTGCTGCGCAATTGAGGATAAAGCGGCACGAGTTGAGCGTTTTGCGCAATCAAACTGGGCTTGGCTGAGTCCGAAGCACAGCTGAAAGCCTCCATCATCTAGGTATAGTTTCTGGAGGAGTTGATGAACTCACAGAGCTGGGTGCACCTCTAAAAAAGGGTCTAGTAGACACGGCGCCAATCGAATATACACTGTTTTTCAGCCTTCACAAAGCACATAAAGCACATAAAGCACAGCTACTATCTCAATAAAATCCATGTTAGCCATTTAGCATCGAAGCTAGTGTCACCGGGCAGACAGAAGCCCTGCCCATGATGCAAATCTGCATCTATTGTGAAGTGCTAGGGCACCCTCCGTGAGCTTGGTGAAAATCCACAGAGACAGGGAAAGCCCGAAGGGGAGGACCTTGTACAGCCATGCTTCACCTTCGAACGCAAACCGGAGAAATGGTCGGTGGCTTGGAAAAAATTAAGACATGAAAGTATGCGTGGGAGGCCGTTTGGTGAACTGAATAGCATAACTGAGTCTGATTGTCCGCATGAGCCACCACGATGGGCTCTTGAAGCATCTGTCAAGACAACAACATGCCTGGACACATGCTCTAAGGGCACTCTGGCCCATAGAGAGGCAAGGTACGTCCAAGAAATGAGGATGCGGCGACACAGTGTGGTGATGGTCACCCGGTGTGCTCCATGCCTCTCTGGGAACCCAATCGTGAAGCCAGCCCTGAAGTGGTCTCATATGAAGCAATCCGAGCAGGGTAAAAGTGGCTATGGATGTCATATGCCCCAGGACCCTCCGAAAATTTCTCATGCTACGTTCACACCAGATGCGGATGAAATGTCAATTGTGGGTGATTTACATGTTAAGTCAATGCAAAGATGCGAATCGACATCCTGCTGCTGCATCCTATTGTGGTGAATGAAGCGGCACAAGTTGAGTGTTTTGCGCATTTTACACAATCAAATTGGGCTCGGCTCAGTCCGAAGCACAGCTGAAAGCCTCCATCATCCAGGTATAGTTTCTGGAGGAGTTGATGATGTGCACCTCTAAAAAAGGGTCTAGTGGACTCAGACACGGCACCAAACGACTATACACTGTTTTTCAGCCATAAAGCACATAAAGCACAGCTAATATCTCAATAAAATCCATGTTAGTCATTTAGCATTGAAGCTAGAGTCACAGACAGAAGCCCTGCCCATGAAGCAAATCTGCGTCTATTGTGAAGTGAATTAGATGCACGAAAGTAGCAGATTAGACGTGTGAATGAAGTGAGTAAACTCAAAATGTTCACACGTCTATTTACTATTTATGTTCATGTGTGTATTTATTTATTCGCCCCTTCGTATCTGGTGTGAACACAGCATTAGACAGCACAGCACCAGCCTGGCATGCTCTTTTGGGAGGCGTGCTGTCATGTAGATAGGAGATCTCATCAATCACGAGATAGGAGATGCTCTGCACAGGGGAGAGCTTGCTCTACCCTCAGTGGACCTGAAGCCCCAACTGGTCGAGGTGCCGGAGCACCATGTCCCTGT
>CAIGQW010034093.1:1982387-1997913 GCA_903798125.1 Danio choprae
TATATATATATATATATATATATATATATATATATACAGTATGTTCTACAGTATGTTTCTAATCACTGTCAACTTAATGGCATCTGTGTGACTCTTACTTTATCTTGAGAGTTAAGCATCACTTTGATACTCTTGTCAGAGGAAGTGACATCAGGGCCAAACTCCACACTGCCTATTAGCAACATTAACAGAAATCACATGATATGGGATGAGCTTGATCATTTGAGAATGAATGATTTCAGAATGTTTTTGTTAATCATGTTTTGAACGGATTCTGATTACTTACTACATTTTATTCTGAAAATGTCATCCACTAATCCCTCGTACACAACTTGAGAGCAGAGAGGAGTAACAAAATCCACATCTAAAAGAGCAAAATGCAGAGACCAGGACATATGTTGTCATTACATGTATAATACAATTATGCAAACTGTAATTGGGTCAAAAAAAATAGTTTTTCAATTTCTTCACCATAATGTGTCCTGTTTAATATAGGTTTTTCTGAGTTTACAATTTTACCGAGATTTACAAAAGATGCCCAGTAAAAATCTGTCTAAAAATAGTTTCCATATCAAAAGATCTGGTATATATTTATACCAAAAATAATTTGATGTCACAACAAAAGACTATTTAATGTTGCCCATTAAAAAACAATTAATTGTCCATTTAAAAGTTAACTTTTTGCCACTCGCTTAAATTTAAACTACTGTAATTTGTCAACAATAAGCTTTTAATCATCTAAAGTGTAACAACATTTAGCGTAATTCATTCTTTTATATATTTAAATAAGTGTATGTCCGAATAAAAATGTTGTTTCATTTGTATATCAGTATGTCTTGTAGACAGATGATCGATTATTTTGACTTTTCTTTTTCATTAAAAAATGATGGTTATTTGAAACATTAGATTAGACACTTTCATTTATTACGGTTTCTGCATATATAACATTTTGTTTAATTGAATGTGGACACCAACATGGAAGATTTCAGCTCTGACACAATTACAATAAAAATAACATTTTCCAAAAGTGTAAAAAAAAATGCAAATGCATCTGATTTCAAATAACTGACCTCTGTCGATAAGAAATACTTTTGCAAATTCAGGTTGTCTTGTTCTCTGTTCCCCCTCCTCCATTAGTTCCCTCCAGGATTCATACACCATCTATATAAAGAGACATACGGCATGTAAATCCGCATTTCATCCACTGAAAACTGTGCTAAAGTTTTGCTACTAATCATCACCTTGGCACATCTTCCAATCCCATAAACCTTTGAGAAGGACCCATAGACAGACTGTAAAAGATGTAAAGCACCTCCTCCAGTGGTCACCCAGCGCTGGTCTCCCTCCTTAATAAATAAAAATGTTATTATGAACACACAATACTGGTCAAAAGTTTATTTATTTCTTCTTCTTTTTTTCAACAAAGAAGCATTAAAGGCATAATTCACTTTAAAAAATGGTAATTACCTCCTCATTTATTCTCCCTCACGTGTGTTTTTCTCTTTTTTAACATTTATGATATTCTTTCTTCTGTTAAACACAAAAGAAGATATTTTGAAGAAAGCTGGTGCATAATAGGGCAACACGGTGGCGCAGTGGGTAGCACAATCGCCTCACAGCAAGAAGGTCACTGGTTCGAGGCCCAGCTGAGTCAGTTGGCATTTCTGTGTGGAGTTTGCATGTTCTCCCCGTGTTGGCGTGGGTTTCCTCCGGGTGCTCCGGTTTCCCCCACATTTCCAAAGACATGCAGGACAGGTGAATTGGGTAAGCTAAATTGTCCGTAGTGTATGAGTGTGTATGGATGTTTCCCAGTGATGGGTTGCAGCTGGAAGGGCATCCACTGCGTAAAACATATGCTGGATAAGTTGGCGGTTCATTCCACTGTGGCAACCCCAGATTAATAAAAGGACTAAACCGAAAAGAAAATGAATGAATGAATGAATGAATGAATGGTCCATAATAGAAAAGTACTTTGGAGGTCAATGAGTGCCAGCCGTCAGCATTATTCAGAATACCTTCCTTTGAGTTCAACAGAATATAGAAACTCAAATAGGTTTTGAACAAGTGATGACATCATTTTCATTTTTTAGTGAACTATCCCTTTAAGTTGATAACATTCAAAGATAAAGTAAACTTTTATGAATAAAAAATAATTCAAATAAGTGCTGTTGTTTTGCACATGATTGGCATCCACAAGATCATTACCAGAAAGTTATCTCTGAAGAATTCAGGCAGCTCTAAGCTGAGGATATCATCATCCAGAGGAAGAATGTAGAAATTCCATTCATCGGTTGTAACATCTGAGATAAAATGTCATTGTTAATGTCTGCATAAGGTAAAAAATAAAGCTTGAAACATTGAGCACATTTAACTCACCTCCATAGACTCCCTGTTCCTCCAAAACTGTCTCACAGGCGTAAAACTGTAAAGAAGATCATAACCTTACAATCAGAAATCAAAATAAATATGTAGCATATTTAAGCAGTATTACCAGAGCACTAGTTACCTTTTGTGGGGTAAATATGATCTTATATCTTCTGAATCGTCCAGCTACCTTGTCTGAATTAACTAAATCTGTAAAGGTAATTAAGACAATTTATCAAACTTCATAATGTTTTTTTAATCATATAACACATACAGTTGGCAAAATGAGTCCTCCTGCACTGTAAAAAAATATTGCTGCCTACATTTTTTTAGTTGAATCAAATAAACTTTTCTAGTCATCTCAACTTACATAAATCAAACTGACTAAAATAATAATTTAAACTTTGAACAACTTGGACAATTTTAGTTGAAACCTGATTAACTTAAGCAACAAAAATATTAGTTGTCTTGAATTTTTATCATAACATTTTTTACAGTGTGTGAATTTAAAATCCTTTTTCAAATATTTTTCAATACACTTTTAAACAACTGTTTTAATACCTAATTTCTAATAACTGATTTCTTTTGTCTTTGCCATGATGACAGCACATAATAATGTTTCTAGTTTTTTTTCTAGTTATTTTTTCTATTATATATATAACAGTATATATTTTATTTTTCAGCTTAAAGTGCAATTTAAAGGCTTCATTAGCTTAACTAACATTTCTCCCGAAGAAAAAAATGATAGAAAATATCATTTTTAGGTGGGCAAATAATTTAGCCTTCGACTGTATATCACCACGTAAATCCAAACAGTACCAACCTGAAATCCACTTCACAGTTTGTATTCTAGGACGTATGAGGAAGCACAGCCTATACAAAAGAGAAACTATGAATATTTTCAAAACCAATGTTCCCATAATAAACATGTGAATTTACTTACTGGTCTGAACTGCTGACGATTGGCTTAAGCTCGACTTTGTATAGTTTGTCGACTTCATGTTGCTATGGGCAAAATCAGATACAGACGTTAAATTATTAGTGTGTGTGTGTATATTTTTTAAAATTATTTAAACTGCAAATGATTTCCAAAACCTTGTCGTATAGGATAACACACCTTTAGGATTGTGACATTTGCTATTCTATCGAGAGGGCTCATCAAATCTGCATCAATAAATAAATCCTTCCTCCCTGGCAACTGTAAAAACAACAAAAACAAATATTGACACTTGAAATGGAAATATATAATAAAAAGCACTTTTTTGCACATTTTCTGTCACCTGTTCCAGCAGGAAGATGAGCTGGTCTCTTGCCAGTCTTTTGAGCAAAGAGAAGTCGGGCAGCTCAGGAGCATCTCTCCTCTCTGTCTGTGCCATATGGACAGATCCTGACAGCTGGACAAACAAATGTAAAACATTTGTGTAAAAGCACTACTAAATGTCCATCCGATCTGTGGAAGCTGCATGTACTGAATGTATACGGCTCCTGTCACAATTCTGCTTATGTCACTAAGGCTGGTTTTCATAAAGCAGCTCATGTTAGTATTTCATTTACACCGTTTGTCAGCAAACAGTAACGTCAAATCCCTACCTATTTCAGCCAAGATAATAACAGTAATATAGTATTGCACATTCATTATTTATTGTATGAACAAAATGTAGTAATTTCGAATAATACCTCGAACACCTTTCCCGGAAGTGGGTTTGCTTTGTGACGCCTGACTCAGTGAAAGTCCGATTCATTTTTTATTAAATCGGTTCTTTAGAACAGGAAAATCAATTCAGTGATTCTTTTCAGCAAACTCATACAAAAAGAGTTGTATGGAGTCATTTGGTTTTTACTAGTAGCAGATTTGTTGTTGTTGTTGTTGGTTGTTTGCTTTTTTAATTATTTGTTTGTTTGTATCAAGAATTTATGTGATTGGTTACGTAATTGTTGACATCAAGAATTTATGTTTTGACTAACGTTAGTGGAAATGTAATCCTTGGTGTTAGAAATACAATTGCTACTAGTAAAAAAACAAGATGAAATAAATTATCGATGCGCAAAGAAAAACGCTCAAAGAATCTGTTTTGTAAACCAAAGAATTGACTCGCTAAAAAAGATCCGACTCAAAAGAACAATTTCCCACGAATCAAAATATCGCGACACTAGTTTCCGTACGGACATCTTAGACTGGCGGACTCAAAACACCAGATTTCCATGATCAAATTTCATAGATATGGTCTAAAATAGCTTTTTAATTTATAAGTGACATATGTATATTCTGTATATATTATTGTGAAAAATATTCGCAAAGCAATATAAGCTCTCGTAGACACAATATAACTTCTACCAATTACTAATAGTTTAAAGTAACCATGAATTGTTCGTCGACTGCAGTGCTGCTAGAAACGGTTAATTTCGCCGCGGAAAAACATCGTAATCAGCGCCGCAAAGATCCTGAGGCCACACCATATATCAACCATCCGATTGGTAATGTAAAAAACAATTCACAAGTCGTGTTTATTTCACTAAACCCCAGAAAATAAAGGTGTTTTCCTTTCTTTACAGGGGTGGCGAGGATTTTAAGTCATGAGGGTGAAATCACAGATATCGAAGTCATACAAGTGAGTCAGAAATTTGTTTCTGGCTTATTTGTAAAGTGTGGTTTGTTTGTTTTTTATTAAAACGTGTTTTATAAAGTTCTAAATAAATGAGCAATTAAAGGGAAAGTTCTCACAAAAATAAAAATAATTCAATTATGTCATCATTTACCCATCCTCCACTTGTTCCAAACACGTTTGAGTTTCTTTCCTGTTAAACACAAAAGGAATATATATTGAAGAATGCTGGAAACTAATATAAAACCCACACTTATTCTTTTCACACCACATGACAACCTCAAAACATTAGCAATTCTGAGTGTGCCTTACACAGGTGAGTGGACTTGATAAACCACCTTAGAAAACACACTCTTTCATCTTTTGGACACTTTAACTGACGTTTTAAGATAGAGACGTTCTTACAATCACTCCATATTAAAAACAACAACAACATCACTTCATTTATGAAGTGTGCTTCACACAGGTGAGTGGGCTTGACAAACCTACCTGTAGAAACACTCTTCCCTCTATAAAAAATAACACACCATTTACTCTACCACTTATTTATCTGAGCACTAACAGATCCTTTGTATAATTAGCACTTCCTGTGTGTAGTCGTTCGTGTTGAATTGCTGAATGCCTCTTCAATTTTAAGTCGCTTTGAACAAAAGTGTCTGCTAAATGAATAAATGTAAACGTTCAACAGAAAAAAGAGAAACTCATAAAGGTTTGGAACCCCTATAGTAAGTAAGGTTTCATTTGGGCTGTGAACTATCCCTTTAATTCATGAAACAAAATTATAACAAAGACAGAATATTTCAAATGCATTCATGTGACTGATCTGTGTGCACCTGTGATGCAGGCAGCACTGCTTCATGACACAGTAGAGGACACCGACACAACCTTTGAAGAGCTGGAGTCTGTGTTTGGAGCAACAGTGGCCAGAATTGTCCAGGAGGTGACCGATGACAGGTCGCTGCTTAAAGCGGAAAGAAAACGCCTGCAAGTGGAGCACGCACCACACTGCAGCCACCAGGCCAAGCTGGTTAAACTAGCTGACAAGTTGTATAACTTACGGGACCTCAATCGTTGCACTCCTGAAGGTGAAATATTGAGATGACTATCCAAATTTTTAGTACCTGTAATTTTTATGCTCGTGTAAGAATGCAGTTTTGGTTTTTGTTAACAGGTTGGTCAGCACAAAGGGTTCAAGAGTACTTTGAATGGGCATCTCAAGTGGTAAAAGGGCTTCGTGGCACCAATTCAGCTATTGAAGAGAAACTGCAGCAGCTCTTTTTGGAGAGAGGAGTGAAGTTATGATGACATGGATTACTTGTTGAAATTGTGGTGCTTTTGTTTTTCTTTGTGATGTAACTGACCATGAGGGAATGTTTCTTACCTTGTGGACATTACAGCCATAAATGATCATTCTGATGTAGTTACCCAGCCCTGATGTTGTTCCAAACGTGCATCTCTCTTTCTAATGTAGAACACAAGAGCATGCTGTTTCCTTTTGTGTTGATATTCACATAATTCAGGTTGAAAAAAACACCAGGTTGGGTAAATTATCATTTGAAATTCTAATGCATTTTTGATTTATTTAATATAAAGGTGTTATGTTTTTTTTTTTATCAGATAATTGTATTTGATACAGTATGTATTATAAATGCACTGATATAAAATGCAATTAAAGTTTTGTTGAAAGGGATTAATGTAGTTGTGTATTTACTATTCGTAAATAGATCATTATGACAAAGTATAAAAAGCAAAACTTTTCTATCAGGACATGTCTTGGCAATGAAGTTTGTGCATGGCTTGAAGAGAACATTATTATTATTATTATTATTATTATTATTATTATTATTATTATTATTATTATTATTATTATTATATAACTAAAATGACTTTATGGTTTAAAACAAATAGTAAAATGTAGTTACTGGCGTTCATGGCAATTGTAAGTAATAAAATAAATAGATAAAATGTACTATTTGGGGGGGATCCTTTGTTATTCAGCAAGGAAATGACAGGAGCAACCGAATCGAAGGTAGGAACTACTTTATAATGCGTTTCCGGAGGACAATTTCACGGTCGGTTTTCTATAGGGTAGCACATCCGGCACGTCCATGTTGGTGTATAGAGGACTGTAAACAGGATTTGTTTTTACGGAGAGACTTTATTCTGTTTTGTGATTTTTCGTAGTGTAAAGGGACTAGCGTGAACCATCCAAAATGTCGGGATTTGACGCATTGAATAACAAGCAGCCGCCGATTCAGTCGACGGCAGGAGCTGTGCCCATACGCAATGAAAAAGGTAACAAACCAAAAAGTTAGCTTTAATTGCTAGCATGTTTTGACAACAGAAGTGTTTTCAGATGATTAATAATGGGAACCTGATTGAAACAAAAACAACTATTTAACTAAATCAATCTTTTGTGATTAAATTGTTTGTACATTTGTCTTGTATGCTGCTATAGTGTTCAGCTATAGTGATGGTTGTAGAAACAGACAATAATTTATTATGAGTTGACGTGGAGGTTCAGTTGATATGTGTTTGTTTTTTTCATGTTTATATTTCACATATTAAGGTAGTCTTTTAAATTTAACTCTGTCTTTGGTGTCATGAAGGAAAAGCAAATAACCTCAAGCTCCTGCCAACATTAAAGTTTTGTGTTTGTCTCACTCCAGGTGAAATTTCTATGGAGAAGGTGAAGGTGAAGCGATATGTTTCTGGTAAGCGACCCGACTATGCCCCAATGGAGTCCTCGGATGAGGAAGAGGAGGATTTCCAGTTTGTTAAAAAGGGTAAAGAGGCTGAGCCAGAGATGGAAGTGGAAGAGGAGGAAAAATCGGATCCTCGTCTTCGACGTCTCATGAATCGAGTTTCCGAAGATGTTGAAGAAAGGTAAAGCATCTCCATCGTATCCGTCTAGTAAATATATGATGTTCTTTTGCTAGAGGTCCATTGGTGTTAATGCACAGCGCACTGTTTATTCCCCCACAGGCTTGCGAGACACAGGCAGATAGCAGAGCCAGAGCTGATTGTTCAAAGCAGTGAGGATTCAGATGAAGGAACGTGGCATCCTGAACGAGAGGAGAGCAGTGAAGAGGAGGAGGAGGAAGTCGACGATGAAGTGGGTGACTTCATTTTAAATCTTTTTATTAATCTTTTGTATGACAATGTATCCTGAATATCGGGAAAAAAAGAGGTAAACGGTAATATAATGTCCATTTGTTTTTGTTTTACACCGTCTTTATTAATTCTGTAGGAACTTTAAGCATGCACTAAAGAAAAGAAAACAAAACCTACAAAAATTATAAATAAAAATAAAATAATGATATAAATAATTATTATTACAAGTGTATAAAAATAAATAAATGCATGTACATACACATACAATATAAAGGTATCAAAATAATGGTAATGGCAGTTGATACAAGTTATATGGACAGAAGATTCGTATCAGCTTCCTTCAGAAATCCTACAAAGGGATTCCATATTTTGGAAAAACTTCAGGTTTCCTCTTAACTATATATGTAAAATTTTCTAATGCCAAACAATTCTTGCAACCATTGTTTAAAAGGAGGGTTATAATGTCTATTCTTAATCCCATTCCCCACCTCTATTCCTTTTAACTTAGACTAAATGAGAAAAAAATAAGTGGGTGACTAACAAAAGATTTAGGAAAGACCAATGCTCGTATACGTTTTCAATGAGTTTACAAATTGGTGATGTCTTCTGTATAGGAAATTGAGAGGAGGAGAGCACTGATGCGTCAGCGTGCACAAGAAAGGAAGAGCGAAGATATGGAGATCATGGAGGTGGAGGAGGAAGGAAAGTCTGGCGAGGAGTCTGAATCCGAGTCGGAGTATGAGGAATACACAGACAGCGAGGATGAAGCTGAGCCTCGGTTGAAGCCTGTGTTCATCCGAAAGTAAGTTTAGTTAGCATGAATGCCTGTATTCTAGGGTTATCCACTTTTATCTTATTACTTTTTTTGACACTTTGTGACAATTCACAGTCAATGAACTGTTTGATCAATGAACCTAATAATAAATATTCAAAAGAATAATAATAATAAAACGGTAAAATTAGGTTAGTCCATCCACTCACCATTGAACCACTGAACATTGGAAGGAAATTAAAAATGTAGAAGCATTAACAATTATTTTAAAACAGACCATGAGTAAGCTGCAGCATATCGTATCATATCAATGAACATTTTAAGTATAATTGTAGTAATAGAATACATCTATAAGGCTATTGGACCTCATTTAGCAACATTTTTAGTGTTCCTACGAGGGATTTGAAGTGAAAAGTTCATTCAGTTAAACTAATGCATTGACAGTGCAGAAATGGTTTGTTTCAGTCTATTTGAGTGGACATGCCTCCATTCATTGAAAATTTAATAGACTAATTTTAAACAAGTGTATTGAAAAAAAATTGGTAATTGAAGTAAAGCTGAAAGTAAACAAATGTTGGATGAAAAAATGAAATGTACAGGATTTCTGCAGAGCGTTAAGTTTTCTGAAAGTCTAACATTTTAACATTAAACTTATGCCGTAAAATGTCTTATTCACTAAAGTGTTGTAGTTCTTAAATAATTGTAAACTGGTTGTAACTTTTAAAATTCTATATAACACTTGCATTTTTCTTCTTTCACAAGTACAAATATGATTCGCTGATTACAAATGATACCAACATTATGATAAAAGTATAACATTTAGTTAATAATGGTCTGTAAAACTCTCAGATTTGACTTCAGAAACTCTTGTACTCTATGTAGCCTAGGCAAATGACTGAAATAAGTACTAAATATACTGACTCAAAATACACACAACTAAAGTTATATGTGAACTAAAAAAGGGACCTATTTTATTAGAACTATAAAAACCCAAAATCAAAATATTTAAAGAAGATTACAAAGTTATTTGAATAATGTTAAGATAACACTGATAAATACTTGATTTATTTGCAATGTTCTCAGGAAGGACAGGGTGACGGTGGCAGAACGAGAAGCAGAGGAGCAGAGACAGAAAGAGCTGGAAGCTGAAGCCAAAAAACAAGCTGAAGAGAGACGACGCTACACGCTGAAGATTGTCGAGGAGGAGGCCAAGAAAGAGTTTGAGGAGAACAAACGGACTCTGGCTGCTCTTGAGGCTCTGGACACAGATGGAGAAAACGAGGAAGAAGAGTACGAAGCCTGGAAAGTCAGAGAACTGAAGCGGATCAAGAGGGACAGAGAATCCAGAGAAGCGTGAGTAGTACTCAACTTTGTATTTATTTTTTTCTCTCTAATAACCATTGCTTGTCTAGCTTCAAGTCTTTAATAATCTGCCATGGCATATTTTAAATTGCAGATTGGAGAAAGAGAAAGCGGAAATCGAGAGGTTTCACAATCTTACAGAGGAAGAGCGCAGAGCAGAACTGCGCACGAACGGAAAAGTCATTACCAACAAAGCATCAAAGGGCAAATACAAGTTTCTGCAGAAGTACTATCACAGAGGAGCTTTCTTCATGGTGAGTGATGAGCAGATCATCGCTAGCAGATTATAATCGGTTCTTGTTGTCTGACACGCATTTTCTTTTCTGTAGGATGGCGAGCAAGATGTCTTCAAGAGAGACTTCAGCGCTCCAACTCTTGAGGACCATTTCAACAAAACAATCTTACCCAAAGTCATGCAGGTCAGTGCCATGTATTTAAAGAACATTATGGACAAATGGGGAGAGTTTTGATAGTGGTAACTAAACAATATTTTGATGAGTTTTTGTGCTTTGCCTAGGATGATCTAGTTTTGTCAGGGATAAATAAATGATGCTAAAACTGCCAGCATCTTTCAGAATGAGTGATCCATAGAATCATCCATTCAATCAATTTGTTCAAAACTGCTGATTCAGCAAGAAAATTCTATTGAGTAGATACTTAAATGACCACTAATGGTTCTGCTTGCTTGGTACTTCAAACCAGGTTCATAAAAACAAAGTACTATAAATTGCGTACTGTGCAAAACCCTTCAGTATTTTCATATTTTAAACTTGACTTCTGTAGTTACATCATGTACTAAGACCAACAGCAAATGAAACAGCTGGTCAATATGTCTATGAACTATAATCTCATTTTGACGTAATAATCAATAAACTTTGCTGCCGTACCATGGTTGCAGCAGATGCAATGATGTTAGGCAGCACTGTTACCTAGCTGAGCACTATACAGGTGCTGCATAATATCATTGCACCTGCTGTAACTATGATATGGCAGCAAAGTTCCTTGACGCTAATGGTCTAATTCAATTCAATGGTTTATGCTAAGCTAAAAGTGCTCCCATTTAGAGAGAGGCTGAATGGATTTTTAAAAAATGGTCAAACTCAGCTGTAGTGAACTTCTAAAATGAGCCTATTTCCAAAAAAAAATGTTCCTTAAACTAGAATAATTTTTCATGTTGATTGTGCAGTTAAATGTAGTACTTCATAATTTTAATAGTCTAGAATACGGTAATGCCAATATCATTAATAGTTCTATGTGCTTTTTAGGTCAAAAACTTTGGACGTTCCGGACGCACCAAATACACACACTTGGTGGATCAGGACACCACTTCATTTGACTCGGCCTGGGCTCAGGAAAGTGCTCAGAATAGCAAGTTCTTCAAACAGAAGGCAGGGGGCGTGAGAGATGTGTTTGATCGGCCAACAGTACAGAAGAGGAAGACATAATCCTGTTTATCATGCCAGGAAGAGCAAAATCAGCTCAAACAAGGACCCTTTTTCTTTTTAACTTTTCTCCTTCCTCTACATCACCCTTTGTTTACTAGTGTCTTGTGTAGAAGTTGGAGAAATCTTATAACAAAGACATCAGATGTTTATTGCAGTTGAAATCCAGTACATCTAGATAACGTTTGATTGCGTGTACAGAATTGAGGCTTTTGTTTCACTTTCTAAAAGAAAAAAATGTACTTTTTTTGTTGTTTAATGGTAATAAATTACTGTGACGTTGAGCTCATTGCAATGCTTTTCCAAAAACAATGGGGGTTGGAGAATCTAAAGCATGAAAAGGGGCAAGTTGAACTATTAAGAGCTGTTAAAAAAAATGGTTCCTTTATTACAGAATAAGTACAGTGTGGAAAAGGTAAGGTCATCACAAGCAGAAAAAGGCAGTCCAGTGTGTCCATAACTTTCCCATCCCCTCAGTTGGTGAGTGCGATCAGCGCCTCCACCACATTCCCCATGTGTTCTCTCAGACTGCGCTCCGCCACAGCTCTGGGAATCTCCATCTCTCCCATCTGAGAGAAACACGTTAACATTTTATCCGTGTCAAATCATCTACATCCGTGAAAACACTGCTCTATACTTACTATGAGCTCCACGTCTTCTTTCTTTATCGTTACTTTGGCCAGTTCTTTTTCTCTGTGGAAGTGACATCGTCATTTATTAACCACTCTTCTCTGGCAAAATGTATATATTTTTAATGTTAAGAAATAGCTCACCCAAAAATAAAAATTAGCTGTTAAATTTACTCTTACTCTCAGGCCATGCAATAGTGATGGGGAAAACTGAAGCGTTTCACGTTTAGAAAAAATAGTTACACAAAATCGATTCGAAGCATTTGAAACAGCACATGTTAGGGACACCTGCTCAGGGAAAACATGACTTTAAATGTGAAAGTATAACCTATAAATGCACTTAGCTCATCTAATATCATTTAATATGAAGTGTCTGCATAATAGGAGTCAAATATTTTGTTTATTCTATGGTGGTCTCTGGTAAAAGCCAACAAGAGACCGAACTGTTATTACTTTCTGTTTTACAAATGTCTCATCTACAAACTCAGGACAAACTCTGGTCCAAGATCAGGTAAAACCTAATATTAAAGCTGTTCAGTGATTCTCCGCTGTGATCTAAAAGAACCCGCATGATTTTATAGTACTACACAGATCTCTCCCAGTGGAGAACCATTGAGCTTTTTTCTATATTATAAAACAGCAATGACATAAAAAAACATGAAATGAAATAACTTGACCTTGCCAATTTTATATGCACTCTGAAACACTGGTTCAAAACAAAACATTCATGAAGGTTTCGAAGCTTCATGAAAGAAGCCATCATTACCATGTACGATTTTATTTTATTTGGTGAAACATTAAAGATTTCTAAGGGACAGTTTACAGAAAAATGGAAATTCTGGCCTGATTTACTCAGCCTTGTTGCAAACCTGTTTGACTTAGTTCTAAATACACAAAATAAGATATTTTGAAAAAAGCTGGAAATTTGTAACCATCGACACCCATAGTATTTGTTTTTCCTACTACAAATGTCAATAGTTACATGTTATCAGCTTTTTTCAAAATATATTGTGTTCAACTGAATAAATAAACCCATAAATTGAGTTAATTTAACACGCTTAGGTGAACTATCCCTTCAAGCTCAAACGAAAATTCAATGGCTAATTTAAGCTAAGCTAAAAGTGCTTCCCCCCCAGACCCGGAGATTGAC
This sequence comes from Danio choprae, assembly GCA_903798125.1. Taxonomy (NCBI): domain Eukaryota; kingdom Metazoa; phylum Chordata; class Actinopteri; order Cypriniformes; family Danionidae; genus Danio; species Danio choprae. The sequence goes on from CAIGQW010034093.1 coordinate 1,995,824, forward strand.
TGAATGGATTAAAAAATGGTAAAACTTAAGTGTTTAACTCTAGGGAGGTTGTAAAATGAGCCTATTTCCAAAAAAGGTGTTTACCAAATGACTACCGCTTTAAACAAACAAAAAAAAACATGATGTCACAGGGAGACCTGAGCTTCATGAGTACAATTATTTCTTTTAGCGGTGGAAGAGAGACAGGTGTATAATAAGTATAATATACTAAGTTTTTTTTTAACTCTCAGTGCCAATAGCCATTGACCTGTATTTTAAAAATCTTCAAGGACTTCAGCTAAAAAGGTTTGTTAAAATCCTTCTTTAATGTTCTACTAGATATGCCGATATTCAATAATACAATATGCTGTGATTCTTTATGGTGAACATGCATGAAACTGTGGGCACTTCAAAATACCATAAATAAAACTTCTAGAAAGCCTTTAGAGAATATTCAGATTGTTGTATTGGCAGTGGTGTTCATCACAGCATATGTAAAGGCTCGACTAAACCTAAATCCTAACAGGCTATTTTTTAGACAACCATTTTCACCGGTTCATCTGGCCTACATCATGACAGAGACACTGAGGAAATGTTCTGATTCTCTTTAGATCTTACATAGCAAACAGTTTACAATAAGGTTACATTGTTTAATTAAGCTAAATTAAAAATGCCGGTTTCACAAACAGGGTTTAGCTTGAACCAGAACTACTGTAGGGGATTTAAGCAAATTTAAATTAGGGCATTTAAGCAGCTTTTATAGAAATTATTTAGATAAACACAATCAGTGTGCATCTTCAGATAAATCTCACTACAAGTTATTTTTCAGTTTAGACAGCTCAAATGTCCAATTAAGTCTAGGGCCTTGTCTGTGAAACCAGGGGACGATGTTGTATTTCTTTTTAAAACTAACTGCAACAAACGTCTCACTGTTGACATGAATGCATTAACCTTACTACTTATTGCTAACGATACTAATAATAAACTTCATTTTACACGTTAGTAAAGTGTACTTTATAATCCTTAACTACTTTTTTTTCCCTTTAACCATTTGCTTCCTCAGCATTTATGGCAACAAAGGGAAAAAAGTTTAAAAAGATTATAAAGTAACTTTTTTGGAGATTATGTCAGTATTCAAAGCTTCAGCTATAGATTACAAGAAAATATGATATCGTTATATGCTTATGTTCCACTGAGAAGAGAAAAGTCGCATCTTGGATGACCTGAGACCAATAAATGAGATTAATATACAGTAATAGCTCATTTTTATTTTTGAGTGAAATATGCTTTTAAATCAAAACAATCATAGGTCAGAAATCCTCACCTTTCTTGTTTTGCCTTCTGTTCTCTGGATCTTCTGTCTCCAATCACGGACATGGCCTTAATGATAAAAGCTACATCAATTACTTATGAAAACCCACAACATTAATCATATTGCTCTGATTAAAACATATACTTTATTAACTGGATCCATACTATTCCACAAGAATAACATTTTCTTGAGCTTTGACATCTCGGCGTAATATAAAACAAATTAGACGAACTTTTTTATTGAGAGTTTTAATGATTAATTTGGTAGTTGACCAGCCGGTTGAAAAATCCGCCGATAAACTTGTCAATATTAAGACATTAAAAATTAAGACTTCAGATGTATCGTAGTTCGGTGAGTTTTAATACAGAAACCTGCTGTTCACTTGTGCTGCACATGGCTTCACTGCTAGCCTGACTAGCTTCATTCGCTTTTAATACTCACCGTTTCCAAATTTGAGCTGGATATTTCTTTTTCCTCCGCATAGTCGGTAACCTTTTCTAAGTCAGCAGCTCCACTGTCATGTTTTCTCGGCTTTTCTATCGGTTTTCCCGTACAGTTCTCCTCAGCCTCCAGATCCAGGTCCACATCTCCCTCAGTCGCCATGTTTGCTTCTTCGCGCAGCCGGAACGAAAAACAGTGATGAAAAAACCCGAACTGAGATGCGTGTAACACGCTATGAGGTCACGTCACGTGTGTAAAAATCAGGTAAAATAGTAAAAAAAGGTAATATTTTGCAGTTTGATTAATAATAATAATAATAATAATAATAATAATAATAATAATAATAATAATAATAATA
>CAIGQW010034093.1:2014401-2035828 GCA_903798125.1 Danio choprae
TCTCTCTCTCTCTCTCTCTCTCTCTCTCTTCCTCTTTCTCAAACAGTTTAGTAATTTTATATCATTCAATCAAATATAAATCAGAGTTTTATGCTATGACTGAAAATCCTTTTGGCTATGACTCTTTGTAAGTGTAAGGATTCATTATCTCTTGATGCTAATATAGTCATTTCTGTTTTTTTACAATTAGTTAAGTCACAAATCACATTTTAGTCTTATTAGTTATTAGTAGACATCTTACGAATTAGAATGAAAGAGTTATACATCAGGAAGAAAGAAAAAATGCACATAAATACAATTCAAAAATAAAAAATAATCCAAATGAGTTACAATGCCACAGACAGACACTCCACTCTAATATATAGACTTTAGCTACTAATATGTACTTCAAGGGCGACACGGTGGCTCAGTGATTATCACTGTCACCTCACAGCAAGAAGGTCACTGGGTCGAGTCCCGGCTGGGCCAGTTGGCATTTCTGTGTGGAGTTTGCATGTTCTCCTTGTGTTGGCGTGGGTTTCCTCCGGGTGCTCAGTCCAAAGACATGCGGTATAGGTGAATTAACTAAATTGGCCATAGTGTATGTGTGTGAATGAGTGTGTATGGATGTTTCCCAGTACTGGGTTGTAGCTGGAAGGGCATTCGCTGTGTAAAGCATATGCTGGATAAGTTGGCAGTTCATTGCCTTAGTTCCTTTCAGAATAAAGGGACTAAGCCAAAGGAAAATGAATGAATGTACTTCAAGGTACCAATATGAAATTTTTTGGCACTTTTGAAAAGAGAGTGGACATATGAATACAACAAGAAAAACATGATATTTATTTGATTGATTTGTGGATTTATTCTTACTATATATACATATATTATAATAGTATTTATGTAAATCAAGCTGACGTTTGGTTTTGCTGTGCCTCTCAGAGAAGCCCCGGTCAGGAATCCTGCAGGCCTCCATCATCTGCTGCTATGTCATGTATTTGACCTTCTCTGCTCTGTCCAGCCGCCCGCCGGAGAAAGGTAAGCAGGAAAGACTGCCTGACACATCCAAAACAGTTCCAGCTGTTAAGACATGATATTACAGCTAAAACCCTTTTTTATGCACTGGGCAGTTTTATTATTTTGATTATTTTTCTTATGACCTGAGCCAGAACGGTAGCACTGTCACCTAAAATAAAATAAAAATCTTTAATCTGAAGTTGTTTAAGAGACGTTTGTTGTTTATATATGTTATACCATGTTCATACAAATATTTAATTCCTCAAACTGGTAAATATTAGTTGACTGCAGAAAATTATTCCAGACATTGATGGAGTATTATGTATATTCAACATCATATCATGTAAATACTTTTGACTAAGGTATCAACAAAATAAAACAAGGATTTCTGTTCTTTAAATGTATGCTTAAATTGGCTTTACATATTTAAACATCTCAGAATTATTGTAATACAAAATAAATGTCTGAATGATCTAATATTATTTACCATATATTGATAGAGCTTATTGGTGTTTGTGTAGAATATTGAATATTATGTACACACTGGTAACTATTAACTAATAAATAAAAGCATAGCATACGTGTTTTCAGCATTTCAGGTCAGCAGGTCATCAACTTAATGGAAAACAAATGCTTGAATTATAAGACCTGCTGTGAACAGTCAGGTTCTGGAAGTTGAAATGACAATTAATGTGACAGCCAGTCACATTAATGACGAAGAGAGATTGGTGGTCTCTCTGAATACTTTCAGCTCTTTATAAATGGCTAAAATACTTTTACAGAGCAATGTAGGCTCACAGAAATCTGTTGTTTCAATGTTAGAGCGCAGCTTCCCTGCACTGAATTTATTTCTCCCTCAGCAAAGTTAATCAAACTGACTGTAATCAAATAGCCATTAACAAAAAGTCATCAGTGGAGCCCACAAAACACTTTCTACTTCGTCATCTTATACCACAAAATTTCATCTAATAGTGGTGCATTTCAGAGGGAATTTGAGCACGAAGCAAAGGTGATGAATGGTTATTGCTCAACATACGACAGACATGAGATTCCCAGAAAAAAAAGGTTTAGATACTGAGGTCATAGAAACGCTCTCAACCATGTAACACAGATGTAGTTGAGCATGTTCATGTGGGTATTTCAAATACAGATGGTAAACGGTTTTTTATGGTAAACGGTTTTTTAGGAGTTTTCTTTGGTGAAAACTGCAGGAGCAATTTTACGAAACAATTCCTGCAAGCTCATGCAAGCTAGAGTGAAGTCATTTTACAGATAAAATGAATGGCTGTATCTAAAATTGCCCCATATATCCTCATTCACTATTCCCTACATTTGTCCACTAATATAGTCTACCTAAAGGTGTGAATAAAAACCAGTGAGTGAGTTCGAGCACAGAGTCCACTGGAAGTGATGCTTCTTGGTGGGACCCTGTTATAGTTATTTAACACTTTGCGAGCTGTATGGTGGTAATGAAGCAAAAGATTTAGATTCCTGTCTAGTACGCTCAAAAAAAGGACGTTTGCTACTTGTTTAAAATGAGCCGAAACAACACAATTTTGCAACAATTGATTTATATTCAATCTTAAAATGGAATTAAGTTAATTCCATCATGTTATCCCAACACAAATCTATTGTGTGAAACCCATCGTTTTTTACAGTGCATACAAATGTTCATTTAACAATAAATAATTGATTTAGAAATGTACACCTATAGGATTATGCTGTGGATGCCGTCTTGTGGTCAGATGTGAAAATGTATCTGTTGCATGAACTCTCACAGTGCATTATGGGAATTCTCTAGTAGCTGTTTAGTGTACGTCAGTTGTTGTGATGCATTGTGGGATTGATTGATTGAGTGCACTTCAGGAGCCATATTATCCCTTTGGGTGATTCTGTTAAAGGGGGGTCCACAGTGTATTTTTAAGGCTTGGTTGTGTTTGTAAGATGTAAAGCAATGTGTGCTCATGCTTCACTTGTAGAAAATCACATTTGTTCATATATCTTACTCTGATTATATACAGCTACTCAGCTAACATGAAAACGACTGTCATATTTTCTAGTTCCTCCGAAAGGCCCGCCCTCAAGAGTCTCTGATTGGTCAGCTAACATAATGTGCTGTGATTTGTGGATCGGCTCCGCGTCACCACGTCACGCACAAGCATGCGCGTCAGTGCTGTGTAAACAGAGCTGTTAGCAGAGTTAGCTGCCTGAATCAGACAGAAAATGAAGAGCACACGCCTGAACACACCTCACACCTGCTCTCTAAAATAAAATCTGACAAGTGTCTTTCATATATATTCGGAATAAGCATGTGTAAGTAATATGAAACGTTCTCATATCTTTTACGAGTTTGTTATTTGAGATGTAGAACGCACGGAAAGCTGCCGCATAATTAGAGAGACACTGCAGTGCTGCTGAAGATTGTGGCTGTTTACAGCGGTTTGACGGATAAATACGAATTTGTAGCTAAATTGTTAACGGTGCCAAACAGCATTTCCCATTGTCTACAACATACCGTTAACGCTAGAAACTGTGCATGTAATAGATCAATTTTAACAAATAAAAACATTTACAGGTTGTGGCTCAAAATCCACAGCTTCGTCGTTTGGAGGAGTTTTTAAATAATTACAATTAAATTGTAAGCACTTCTGTCTTTGTGTCGTGTCCTTTGGAAGCCCAAATACAGAAACAGAACGAGCTCTGTGGAAATAGCAGCGTTTAGATGACATTTTCGCTTTCTCTGCTATAACATTAAAGCGCATCTGGCCACGCCCCGTTGCTGCACAGGGTATATGCGCGTGGTGAATGCTCGTAACCTGAAGCATTTATGATCTCACTAGCCCGGATGTTTTTTTTTGTAGTCCCCAAATTTGTTCGCTGTAGCCTTTGCTAAGCTAACTCTATAAAAGCCAACATCTCCCTTTGCATTGAACTTTGAGCATATTACATTCAGAGATGTTGTTTATGTTCACACAGCTACATTACACATCAACTTAAGTTTACAATATTATGTCGTAGTGGACCACCCCTTTAAAGGCATCATGAACTACTAATGATGTCCACTAATAGTTTCAAGATTTTTACATCAAAATTTAGAAGTAATTGGACTATTTTTTGTGCTGTTTTTGATCCCTTATTCGGTTCCTGTTTGAATGGGTGTGGTGGACTGTACATTCAGAAGTAAACTCCCACTGCTGTGATTGGCTAACAGTTTTACATATTAACAGGCAGTGAATTAGGAGTAGGCGTTGCTCTTCTGCTGAAGATCGGGGCGGGGCTAATCCACCCTAATACATCATAGAGTAGAACATTCTATTTATTTTTATTTTGTCAGACTACCTTCAATGTAAGGTGTTTTTAGCGTAACAGCGACATTTTGAGCTCCCAAACTGTGTTTTTATAGTACTGTGACCACTTTTGTGTCAGAAGATCAAGGAAACCATGATTTCTCAGTTCATGACCCCTTTAATATTTCATGAAAGTGTTTGGACTCATCTGCTAAAATAATGTATTGAATAAAATATACATTTAAATAACTAAAATCACATTACACACACAAAAATTGAAATAGGATTTTGCATTTTGAATGCATATGATTCCTGACATCTACAAGATTAATAAAACTGGATTATTGGATACTACAGAACTAAAGTAATTACTTTAAAGTAGGATTTATGTGAGATACACTGAAATAATGACTCATTTTTAACTGTAACAATTGACTCCAAACACTGTTGCAGTCTCCACCACCAATGAGGCAATTGTAACACTCTGACTTGTTGCGTTTACTTAATATTATAGTCTAGTCCTTATAAGTGAAAATAGTTGAATTAATTAATATTCAATAGTATGAATTGTATTAATAATTAATTCACCTATTTTGTATCTTGTATAAAACGAATACATGTGTATTTTAATTAATATATGATTTACCAAAGAAAAAACTAACAATTGCTCCTGATTTCTCCTACATTTTACTTTTTATACATAAAGTGACCTTTCACCCAAAAATGGAAATTCTGTCTAGATTTACCGTTCACTTGTCACAAGCTTATTTGAGTTTCTCTCTTCTGTAGAACACAAAGGAAGATATTTTGAAAAAGGTTGGAAACCTGTAACCAGTGGTTACCAGTTTTCACCATTCTTCTTTTGTTCAGCAGAAAAAGAAACTTTAAAAAGTTTGCAACCACTTAAAGCTGAGACAATAGTAAGTACATTTTAATTTTATGGTGTACTATCCCTTTAAGAACATAAAACATTAAGTACTTTTGAGAATGAACCTCTTATACTTTTACTAGAGTAATATTTTATTACAATATCTGTGCTTTTACTTAAGTACTTGATTTGTGCACTTCATCCACCAGTCCACTGTGTAAAAGCATTGCCAAATTAATTCTTACATTTGCCAGATTTTGATTTAGGATTATTTGCCTAATACCCAGCGAAGAGCTTCTGGCCTGAAATGTCACATATGTGATGTGATTAATACTTTCTGGAAAAACAGTGTCCACTTTTTTCCATTTTTGTGAAAGCCCTGCATGTGTGTGTTTGTTGTGTCCCGTCTTGTTCAGCGGCTTTATAGCCTGTGTCTGCTGCATGACTTCAGAAAGGACTGAAGTGCACCCTGGGGCATGCTGGGAGTTTAATCCCATCTCAGAGGAATTCTCTCAGACACACGACACAATGTCCACAGCCCTCAAAAGCATCCCTAAAAGCCAGCAGCAAAGGCTTCAGGAATTCTTAAATGAGTTGTTTTCGAACAGTAGCAGGAATTTGTAAGGAATGATTGTGAAACGGCAAATGAAGAGGTTGTTGAAAACGTAATGCAGATATGAATGTGTGATCCTTCTCTTTCTTTCTCTTTTGTGTGTTGTTTCAGTGGAGTATCAGGGCGTCAACATAACCATTTGTTACCCCAAAGTCAGCAGGGATGAGATTCAGAACGAAGGCAATGCTGTGGCCATTATGGGGGCTGCAATCATGTACTGCTGTGTTCTCTTTGCATGGTGAGGCAAAAAAAAAGGATTGTTAATAACAGAAATATTAATACAAAGGCTGACGGCTGGTTTTCTCTCTCAGCAATGAGGCTTCGTACTTAGCTGAGGTCTTTGGACCTTTCTGGATGATAAAGGTTTACCGTTATGAGTTCCAGGTATGTGACTTTCAAATGCTTTCAGTGTTTTGAGGCCTCTAAAAAGGAAGATTCACCAAAAATGAAAATTCTGTCATCATTCTGCCATCATCATCAAACCTGTCTTTATTAGTTATGTATAGGTTTTCAGTTATGTATAGGTTTAAAATAGCTCTTATCTCCAGTGTTGTGTTCATATTTATGATTATGTTTATTTATGTAACAGTGGTCTTGCGAGACATGACATTTCGTTCTACTTTATATCCACATATGTAGCAGAATGACAGTAATGTTCAACTTGACTTATATGACTTTCTTTCTTGTGTAGACCATAAAAGAAGTTGCTTTGGGGAATTTTCGCAACCAAACAAATTTGGTTCGATTTGCCATGAATTTTATTTTTGTCGATATGACAGAAGGAACACTCCACTTTTTTTGTAAATAGTCTCATTTTACAAGTTATCTAAAGTTAAACTGTTGAGTTTTACCATATTTGAATCCATTCAGCCAATCTCCAGGTGTGGCGGAAACACTTCTAGCTTAGTTTAGCTTAGCATAAATTATTAAATCGGATTAGACCATTAGCATCTCACTCAAAAATGTCAATTAATTTTCCTATTCAAAGTTTGACTCTACTGTAGTTACATTGCTTACTAAGAATTCAGATTTCTGCTATTTTATTTAACAGCTCTGCATAATATCATTATCAATGAGCAAAGGTCCTTGATTGAGTATAATTTCTAGCCATATCGACTTAACAAAAAAAAACTTTTTTTTCCCCGTCAGTCGTAGTACACATTGCAACTACAGAAGAGTGAAGCTTTTAATGGCAAAATTATCTAAACATTTTTGGAATTGTTTTGTGTGAGATGCTAATGGTCTAATCCGATTCAATTATCTATGCTAAGCTAACCTGAGCTAAGAGTGCTCACGCAAGACCCAGAGATCAACTGAATAGACTCAAAAATGGTAAAACTCAACTGTTTAACTATAGGGGACTTGCAAAATGACCATATTTCCAAAAAAAAGTGTAGTGTACCTTTCAATGGAATCAAAACTGATCACCAAGATTTTTCAAATATATATTCTGTTACAGCACTGTACAGTGTTGGAATGATGTGAGGGCGACCAAATGATGGCAGACTTTGGGTGTACTTTATTATACATTTAACAGTATTGTTGTCTATGAATAAATCTCTCGCTCTGTGTCCTGAACAGAAAGCTTCCTGTTGTTTCTGTTGTCCAGAGGCTGAAGATGGTAAGAATATAACAAGTTGCAATATTCACAAACATTAATGTCAATAAATACAATACAGTTCTCTTTGTTTCTGTCCTGTCAGAGGAAGAGTTTGTCATTGACGAGAACAAAGGCTGTCAGAAAGTGGTCCACAACGAGACTCAGCGTGTAGCCTACAGCTACTTCTTCTTCCATTTTGTTTTCTTTCTGGCCTCCCTCTACGTGATGATGACCCTCACTAACTGGTTTAGGTCAGTTGTGAAAGAGCCTGAGCTATTCTGCAGTTTAGAGTAGAAAACATTATAATGTCAAACACATTTTAAGTTGTCATGCTTTACATATTTGCTGTGGACTTTACTAATTTGTAGATGCACATGCCGGGACAAAAACCCAACTCTAAACAAAAAATTCCCATCTTTCTTAAAAATAAACTTACCTAATGCCTGTTTTTATGCACAGTTTACTGTACACATCCATGCATTTGGGGTCAGTATGGTTACTTAAATGGTAACTTTATTCTATTTTAATATATATGTTTGAAATAATTGGATGGGGAATCTAAATTTTCTGCATCATTAGTCTTCAGCATTACTTGATTCTTCAAATATCATTTTAATATGCAGATGCTATGTCAAATGTTTAAAACATATGTTTGTTAATATTTTTGTCAAAACCATAATATAATTTCCTTGATTCTTTGATCAAAAGAATCCAATTTATTTCATAAATGTCTTGATAAAATAATAAATAGTAATTTACAGCTGCATTAATAATGTGATTTGTGTTTTAGAAAAAGTTTTTTAAACACAAACATGATGTTAAAAAAAGAGATACAACCACAAAGATTATATATATACAAAGAGATAAACATGAAAGTGCAAATGTCAGTATGTGGTGGCAAATTGCCAATGAATGAGCCACTGAATCACTTCACTGATTCGTTCAAAGCAGATGATTAATTCAGTCGAAACACACTGTGTGTTATAACTTATTTTGTTGCTAAAATCAAAAATTCAGTTTACATTTATGACTAAACACTTCTTTAAGTAACTACATTTATCATCAAATACATATTGTTCATTATAGACCATAAAAGTATTTTTCGCAATCATATCTTGAAATTTGTTGACACTTCTTTTAATTTGCCAGAAATTGACCGATATTGTGACAAAGTTTACCCACAGCACAACAGTAGTAAAAATAAAGTAAAATCAATGAATACATATGAAATAAGTTATCAGTTGCGTTTGAAGCTGGAAGCTTAGCATCCAGGTATAACATTAAATAAATCAGACAGCATACTGGCAATTAAGCAATATCACTGAGTATGTGATCTTGAACTTAAAATAGACAGCTTTTTTATTTGATTTATTTCTTAATTAATAATATTGACTTTAGCCATTTTGTACTCCAGCCAAACTAAAAGAAACCAGAAGAAAAGTATAAAATAGGAAATACTGTGCAATTTTCCTTGCTGTTGTAAACTTCACTTGGGAAATATTTGAAAACAAAATGTATCTCTTTATCTATCCATCCATCCATCCATCCATCCATAAATCTATCAATCTCTAGACGTGCTGTGATAGTGAATTCTGCTAATGCCTCTCTGTCTCCATCAGTTATGAGACTGCAGTGCTGGAGACCACCTTCACCCACGGGAGCTACTCCACATTCTGGGTGAAGCTGTCGTCCTGCTGGGCGTGTGTGGTTCTGTATCTGTGGCTCCTCCTGGGCCCCCTGTGCCAGTGCCAGTCTGACCCCAAACGCCCTCGCCGTGCCCGCATCAAGAGACGCATTGCCGCGCACCGCCACGTCAGCGTCAGCGTGTGAAAACAGAGCTCTGAACAGACTGATCAGCAGTGTCAAAGACAGATGCGTGTGCGGGTTACTGGAGATTTCCAGTGCAGATGAAATGGGTCACGTCGAACTCATTAAACGAACATCCTGATAATCCTGTTAGGATTAAAATCACCAGCACTATGAATGCAATTCAACATGGGAACTGAAAATGTTCACCATGTTTAAGACTATACGAGCACAGCCTTTGGGGAAGGGCTCAAATTGCCAAAAGGAATATAATATTAACATTTATTGGACAAGCTGGATGTCTGTATATTTAGTTTTTTTAAATGTAGGGAATAATGTATTATCTTACCATTTGTAGGCAAATGGACACAAATAGCTTTTTTTTCTCCAATTGACTTAACCTTTTGTTACATGCGTATACATTTTGCGAGCTTTATTTCAGTGATCTGTGGCTTGTATTTATGCTCTGGGGACTTGCCCCGCCCCCTCTCTCAGCCAATCAGAGCCCACAGGGAGAAAAGGCTGTTATCTGCAATATAATGACTTTAATAGCTCAGCCTGTTTAGCTCTAATTGCATGTTTGTGTTAGAAGGTTTTACGTCACTGTCATAAAAGATAAGTTATTTTTGTAAATATATTTTTAACAAAACACATTCTAGAGTTTACGTGTGTTTTGTAGAAAGACTGGACTGTAATTTAGCAACCACATCAAGGTAATAGGATAACCTTAGTTAGTCTAACGATTAAAGGGAAAAAATGGCTGCCAAATTTAGAGAAAGACAACTGTTCGCTAGTAAAAGTACTGCACCATAGTATGATATGTATATGTTGATTATCTGGGATGTGAAAAAAAAAGTCTATGTGACTCAAAAACACTCATGTTCATTTTATTTAGGGACTTTATAACATCGATTAAAACAAATTTGTTGATGGTAAAACACTTAAAATTATAATGCAATGCACAACTATGGATCAAATTAGGAGAACACTTAATTTACTGGATTTATTAAGTGGGTTTGAGAAAAATGTTCATATTTGTTTTACTCTATAAAGGTCTGATAACATTTCTTTCAAATTAAATAGCTTTTTGTCGTTAACGTGTTTTTTCAGAAGATGGCATGTTTTTATGTTTATATTCATTTTAGCCCAGCACAATATACATATTGGGGGAATATTTGTTGAAATAAACATGATTACACAATCACAACATATAGAAACATTGGATATTCTGACAACTGTCATTTTCTGGAAAACAAATATTGATAACTGACTAAACTTTTATTTAATTAAATGAAACAATTTAATTTATGAAATAAAATGTAATTTTATATATATATATATATAAATATTTGGAAGAAATGACCTTTATGGAACAAAACAAATTTAACATTTTACTCAAACCCATTACAATAAATCCAGAGAATGTTCAAGTGATCTCTTAAATCTTTTTCTATGGCTGTATAAACCAAGGTTTCCATTAGAAATACTGTCAACTTATAAATACATACATATATATACAGTATATATAAAATCATAATACACATGATAAAGATATACATGTTGTCAAGTGATTTTATGCCATTAACAAACATGTGGTGCTAGAAAGGGCATCATAAATTCTGTGTATATTATTTACTTTGGTGTATAAGTTTTTTTTTTAAAAAGGTGACTGTTCACCTAAAGTGCTTCATTTAGTGACTCTCTTTGCTTTGGTTTGCCTCCTCGTGCCCCCTTCAACCAAGTGTCCGATGTCCTTGCTGTGGAATGCCAAATGCTTCAGTAAAGTCATCAGTGTCGGAGCGAGGTTTCTAATTGTGCCTTATTATTTATTTTTCTGTGCATGAAAGTTTGTGGTGAAAGTGTGATGGTCCATGTGTTTACCAGCGAGTCCTGCTCCCTCTGTTTCCACAGAGCTCCTCAAGGGGGCGCAGCAGGCCGTCTTCACGCACTCGATAAGGCTGAGCGTAGCTGTCCTCCTCTATTAGGATGCGATTGAGAGTGCGTTCATAATTAATATGCCGCCGAAGCATCAGCACGTACTGGTGGCCCTCTTCTAGAAGAGGACAGTCACATTTGTTGGGGGCCCACAGGAACTCTCGGTACTCCACGCGATAACGGTTGCGGTATGTGTGGATGATCTGGACATCGTAGCGGGTTTCCTCACCAAGATAGACTTTTTCCAGCACTTTTACTCTGAAAACTGTTTGAGGGGAACAATGTATTGTCATAGCCCAATATATATATATATTTGTATATTAGATTTGTGTTAGGTTGCGATCATATCATTGCACTCACCAAAGTCTTTTTGGCAATACTGTCTCTGGCGTTCACCTTTTCCCCGTACTCGCCGACATTTTCCACAGTGGCCTATAAAAGCATATAATGCATCCATGACATATTAAAAAATTTTAAAATAACAATTAGAACAAATGAGAAATGCTAATAATGGACAGTTATGTGTATCATCTTGCAATTAACATTGTATGATACTACTAATACTGCTAATAATGGACAGTTACGTGTATCATCTTGCAATTAACATTGTTTGATACTACTAATACTGCTAATAATGGACAGTTACGTGTATCATCTTGCAATTAACATTGTATGATACTACTAATACTGCTAATAATGGACAGTTACGTGTATCATCTTGCAATTAACATTGTATGATACTACTAAGACTGAAATTCTGAACTTTGCCCAAAGTTGTTTAAACGTAGACCTGACTACTGGGAGCCATTCACACAGAAAGCATCTTTGAAAGTGCGAGATGCAGCACCACAATGATAGCATCAAATAAAACAGTTGTCGTGCTAATTTGCTTCTGTAAATAAGATTGCAACGCTTGCCCCGCGAGCATCTTCTCGCGCTCTTCTGATTGGTCCACTGCTTTGAAACTGACATAAAAGATAAATGTGCTTTACTGTAAGTCTTTGACTCTTCTAAAAGTACCATAATATGTATGCAGATATTTAAGAAACATTCTTGTTTATCCAAAAACAATGCTAAAGTCAGTTATTCTCCTTTGAAAATGTGCATTCCGTGTCAGAATATCTGTCTCTATAACCCACCCACTGCCAGTTTACCCAATTATATTTCAGCACCCCGGGGTGCCTTGGTGGAAAACGCAACATATTTCATTTCAGTCTTGAAGGCTGCGTCAATGTAATTAATTAGCAGTTAATATTACAAACATATCCGTCAGATGCGACATGCATGCATTTAAATAGGCTACAGCAATTCAAAAGCACAGAGGAGTGTACTGCACTCCAACGAAATGGTAAGTTTAAGAATCTAACTAATACATATTAAACCTGTTTAACATTATTAAAGGGGTGGTCCACTACGATATCATATTTTAAACTTTACTTCATGTGTAATGTAGCTGTGTGAACATAAACAACATCTCTGAATGTAATATGCTCAAAGTTCAATGCAAAGGGAGACATTGGCTTTTACAGAGTTAGCTTAGCAAAGCCTACAAAGAACCAAGTTTGGGGACTACAAAAAAGTACATCTGGGCTAGTGAGATCACAAATGCATCAGGTTATGTGCATTCACGCTTTGCCTGCGTTATACATCTCAAACAACGAACTCGCAAAAGATATGTGAACGTTTCATATTACTTACACATGCTTATTCCGAATATATATGAAAGACACTTGTCAGATTTTATTTTAGAGAGCAGGTGTGAAGTTCAGCTGTGTCCTCTGTGTCATTATCTGTCTGATTCAGGCACAAACTGATACGGCTAACAGCTACTCTGACTGACAGTGTTTGCACAGCGCAAAAGCGCATGATTGTAGGGGCATGACGCTTTTCCTGGTGATGGAGCCGATCCGCGAATCACAGCACATTATGTTAGCTGACCAATCAGAGACTCTTGAGGGCGGGCCTTTCAGAAGAACTAGGAAATATGACTTAGTCGTTTTCATGTTAGCTGAGTAGCTGTATATAACCAAAGTAAGATATATGAAAAAATAGCGTGATTTTCTACAAGTGAAGCATGAGCACACATTGCTTTATATCTTAAAAACACCACCAAGCCTTAAAAATACACTGTGGACCCCCCTTTAAAAGTACATGCTGAGTGACTGATACTTGTTGGTTTGAGTCACAGTTCTAAAGTTCAATTTCAAACTCTATGTTTTTTTTATTTTCAAGTCTGAGGTAAATTATCTGCTGCTGCTTTTAGTATGGCAATAAATGTCATGTAAACTTATATTCAAATTCACATTGGTAGCTTTTAACACCGAATAAAGCATATAATCATTTTTGCAAGAACTTTATGAGACTAAATTTTTCATTAGTTGTCATAGCAAGTGATTTTAAAAGTAGGATAGCGCTTTTTTTTAAATAACAAAAAATGTTTACTGTAATTTTTAGGTTATTGTTACTTTAGGAAACCTAATTGTTTTATTATGCAAACAATTTCAAGATCATTTGCTACTATAAATGTCACATCTAAAAGAGAGGTGTATGCACGAGTTTTTGTGCGCATGTTCATTTTCTCTGAATTGCACAAATGCACTTTTGCGAAACGATTTTAAAACAAATTTAGAATGGTTTCTGTGTAATATTTTAGCAATGAGTCCCCTGTAGTAGATCTGTACATTAAAAAAATGCTAACTAAGAGACCAGTCACTTGTTCTACTTAAGTCTAAAATGCTCTTTGTTTTTAATTTCAGTAATCTTTCTTGTAAAATATATATATACTTCACAGTTTTGACTTTTTAGAGCATTGTGTAATACAAACTATTGGGCATATGCTGTTAATTACTTGCCACATGCTGTTTTAATGATATACTTTATTATTAATAATTAACTAATATATTTTAACATAACAATGGCTGTGAAGACCTGCTGACCTCTACGATGTATTTCAGGCAGTCGATTCCTGCGGTTTTCATCTCTTTCCAAACGTGGGACCGGCTGCTGCTGATAGGGGGGCTGAAAAGGCCATTGAGCAGCGGGACCTGAGAGCATGACCTCGTAAATCACAGTTGTATTTATAATAGACTCCTAACATTAAGCTTTAAAGAAACGCTCCACATTTAAAAAAAAAAATAGACTCAATTAACAACTCCCCTAAAGGTAAACAGTCGAGGTTTAACATTTTTAAGTTCATTAAGTCGATCTCTGTCTCTGGCAGGAGCACTTTTAGCTTAGCTTAACATTAATCATTAAATTGTATTATACCATTAGCATCTCACTCAAAAATTTAAAAAAAGGGTTTAGATCATTTTCGTACTTAAAGCTTGACTCTTCTGTAGTTGTAGAAGCAATACCTAGTTACCTAGTGTTACCTAGTAACCTAGCTGGGGTAATGTATCATCAATCCTTGTTTTTGCTGCAGCCATGGTATGGCAGCAAAGCTCCTTGATTATCACGCCAGAATGAGAGTCAAGTTCCTAGTCATATCGCCATAGAAAATACCTTTTTACCTATCAGTCTTAGTGCACAATATATCTGCAGAAGAGTCAAGCTTTGAATAGAGGAATAATCTAAACTCTTTTTTTTTGAGTGAGATGCTAATGGTCTAATCTGATTGAATGATTCATGCTAAACTAAGCTAATAGTGCTACCGTCAGACCCAGAGATCGGCAGAATTGATTCAAAGAGGGTAAAACTACTATAGGGGACTTGTAAAATGAGCATATTTCCAAAAAAGTGAAGTGTTTCTTATATCAATTGTACCAAACATTAAATCTACAATCCAAGATCATATCACTGCGCAGAAAATATTTCCAAGTAGCATATTATAACTAGTGTAATCTGACCAAGATTAATGGAGGGCTTTTACCCCAGAAGAGCGCTCTGGTGGTCGGCTGTGATGTAGTGGTGGTTGTGGTAGTGGTAGTAGTGGTCCTGGTGGTTGGAGGCTCAAAGGGCAAGTGGTTTGTTGAGTGGTGAGTCTGTCGAAGCTGACTTCTCCCATGATACAGGGCATATCGGTCTGGAGGAAGCCAGTACTCATACTCTATCCCGGATTTCTTATCAGTGGACAAGACCTACAATCATGTCAGTACAAATGAACATCAATAAATATATAGATTTTTATTTCCTAAAGTTTAACTGACATATTTTTGAGGGTTTAAGTGTTTGTGTAATTATAAAGCAAACCATGATGTGCAGGTCCTCCTGAGTCGGTCCTGAAACCTCAAAGCTCTCCCAGGTATCGGCAGAGCGGCGGTACTGCAGTTTGGTCCCTGCCACACTGTACTCTCCAGGAACATTGATCTTCCAGTTCCCATTGATTACAAACTGAGAGCGTCCATTCTGGAGTGCTTGAAAAAGTCCACAAAAGTTATTTTCTCAAAAAACTTTGCAGTACCAAAATACAGCATTATTGTGTATCATTTTCCTCAGTGTTTTTGACTAGGTAATTGCAGCTTTAGAAATAAACATAAAAGTGTCTAGCCTTCCTCTCAATTCGGACTTTAGGACTATATCTCACAATTATAGTAATTTTTGGTAATAATCATCACTTTTTTATGATGTTTCATACCCAAAATGACTAGTTGTGATTTAACAGGGTTTCTTCCAATTTTGAATTGTTCAAATATTCATTTGACTTTTTTCCCCTACTTTTAATAGATTCCCTCAGAAATGTCTTTTTTATAAATCTTGCAATTCAGACTTTTTCATTAGAAGTGTGACTTTATTTCTTGCAAGTTTTTAGGCTTATAGGCTTAGCATATAGGCTTACGTGCAATTCTGACTTTATTTTCTGCCAATGTAAGTTTATAGCTTGAAGTTCTATCATTGTTAGCATAACTGTGACTTAATTCATTCCAATTTGGATTTCTAGGCTTCCTAGTAATTCTGACTTTATTTCCCACAATTCAGACTTTTTGTTCTTGCAGTTCTTACTTTAAAAAAATCTAGCTTTTCTGTACAATTTTGAGTTTCTCACAATCTGATGTTTCTAATCAAAAATCTTTTTTTTGGAATTCTGGTTTATAGCTTTAATAGACTTTAATAGAATTTTGATTTATAGGCTTCCTCTCTGACTTTATATCTCACAATTGGGACATTTGTTGCCAATCTAGATTTATTGCACAATTTGTAATGATTTTTCCTTGAGAAATGTGACTTAATTTCTTGCAATTCTGTCTATTTTCTCAATTTATATGCCAAGTCAGAATTATAAAATACACACTCACAATTGCGAGACAAAAAAGTGTCAACTACTTTTTTTACTCTATATCTGTTTAGTCACAGAAACAAGCTTCAATAGAGAACAGATCGCACACGAGGTTGTGCTCTAACCTAGATAGTTTCTGCTGTTATCAGTCACTCTGATGTGTGTGGCTCCGGCCGGGATCATAGTGACCTCGCTGTATCCAAACAGTCCTGCAGGGAAACACAGACCAGAGAGTAATGCATCTCAGCAAATTCAGGGGGGGAAAACACACACAGGTGCACAGTCCCGCGCGGCACAACACTATATATGTTTCCACGATGTGCCGTCCTGCAGCTGCAGCATGAACCTGGTACTGAACTGCAGAATTATGACCCAGGCTGCTCTTTTCTGACTTTTGACCCTTTTTTACAGAGCTCTGTACTCACAGACTCAAATCTGTTAAACTACTCTCAGAAATCCACATGGTAGAGAGTGAGAAGCAGAATAGTTTTTGAATGGCTTAACAATGCCAGTATTATGAGTGTTTTCCCTGATGTAAACGCTCTGTATTTTCAGTTGGCCGGTGTGAAGGAGGCTCTGTTTCATGTGGGGAAGTTCAAAGTCAGATGTGTCAGTGCTGTAAGTGTGAAGATATGTGTGTTTGAGGGAGAGAGAGAGGGCATGAGATAAAGATGAGAGAGAAAGAGTGAGAAAGATCCCTGTTTTTAAATCACCACTTAAAATACTTTCTGGTCAGTGAGATGTATTTTCAGTTAAAATGAATATTTTCTCTTAAAATGTGTTAAAAGTGACATTATAAATAAATATTTATAATTTTACAAACGATTTCAAACAAATGCTGTTCTTTTGAAATTGGTAGGACTTCATCTTACAGTCATGTTCTGTGTGTATATTATGCCTACTTATCATAGTCATTAAAAAAACCTTGAATAACCTTAACCAATGTAGTAACCTTATATAATGCAGTATGTTTGTAGTTAAGTAAATTCATTAATTCATTAATTTTCCTTTAGCTTAGTCTATATTTCAGAGGTCGCCACAGCGGAATGAACCACCAACTATTCCAGCATATGCTTTACGCAGCGGATGACCTTCCAGCCGCAACCCAGTACTGGGAAACACCCATACACTATCACATTCACACACACTCATACACTATGGCCAATTTAGTTCATCCAATTCACCTATAGCGCATGTTTTTGGGGGAAACCAAAGCGTCTGGAGGAAACCCACGCCAACACGGGGAGAACAAGCAAACTCCACACAGAAACGCCAACTGGCCCAGCCGGGACTCGAACCAGCGACCTTTTAGCTGTGAGGCGACAGTGCTAACCACTGAGTCACCGCGCTCCCAGGTAGGTTAATTGTAAGCAATATTATCTAAACACAGTGTACAACAAAAAGCAACCTCTACATTTCTATTTATAAAAAGAAAACAGAAAAAGATGTATCAGTTTCACAGATAAACACTGTTTTCAACATTGACAGCGCCTACAAATGATTCTTGAGCACCAAATCGGCATAATAGGATGTTTTCTGAAGGATCATGTGAAACTGAAGAGTAGAGTAATAAAAATGAATGATTTATCATCACAAACATTTCACAATCTAGTTCTACTGTAGTTCTGATCAGATAAATGCAGCCTTGTTGAGTATAAGTTAGATATTTACCATCCTCACATTTTGAAACTGTAGGTTTATAATTTCCTGGATAAATATCTTACAGTTTGACAGTCATTGTGCTGAACCGTGTAACAAATTCATACTAGTATTTATGGAGTTATCAATTATAAACATACAATTAAAGGGACAATTCTCCCAAAAATGTAAATTTCCTCATCATTTACCCACATTCAAGTGGTTCTAAACTTTTATGAGCTTCTTTCTTCTGTTGAACTCAAGACAATATATTTTGAATAATGTTGGAAACCGGCAGCCATTGACATCCATAGTAGGTAATAAACATACTATTCAAGTCAATAGCTGAAAAAACTGGAGAAAAAAAGAAACTCATAAAGGTTTGGAACCACTTGAGCGTGAGTAAATAGTGAGAAATCTTAATTTTTGGATGAAAAATGCCTTTAAATTATTTTGAAAGGATAGTTCTAATGTCAAATTCAAATATGAACTCCTATGTCATAATATCATATTTGTAATTTCCATATATTATCATCAGATTTCTATATGTGTAATTTGATATACTGCATTTGAATTGTAATTTGATAGGAGTGTGTTTGCTGACCGTTGTTCTGGCCGTTGCTTTGATAAACGCTTCTGTGATGAAGGCAGGTTGAGTTGTGGCCTCCACACACCATGCAGGCGTCCTCCTGCTGCTTCGATCCAAAGATCAAGTCACATCCTGGCTTCTACACACACACGCACACACACACACACACACACTCACACTGCAATTAGAAGGCAACATATCAAGCACCGGCACATTCAACAGTATTAACAGCACAGGCTGATCCTGCAGCACTGTCTGGCCTGCAGAAGCTTGGAGACGATCCAAGAAACAAATTTAGACACTGTTGAAGACCGAAGCAGCCAAGATTACAGATGCTCAGAATAGATGCAATTATTTTGTCACTTTAATAGCAATGTGTTTGTTTTTAATCGTTCATCTATAAAAAGTTTCTGCGCCACTTTTCAGATTTTGAGGTTTATTTATTTAATCTTAACTACAGGTACTTTCAGTGTGGTTGAATTTAGTGTGATGAATTGATGTTATGTTAATTGTTTTTTGTTTTTAAGTTTAAATGTGTTCAAATGAAGCATAATATATATATATATATATATATATATATATATATATATATATAGCAAAACATAATACACTGTAAAATGCTGGGTTCCACATGAATTAAGTTAACTTATTTGTTTTTACAAATGTAAGTGGATTGAACATAAAACAATTGAGTTGACCCAAAAAACCTCAAGAATTGTGCTGCTTCAGCTTATTTGAAACAAGTCGTTTGAACAAACAGCAAAAGTCATTTTTTGGAGTGTACATAATATGCATACAAAGGATTTAATATTTATAAAAATATTAATTAAAGATATTTAATAAAATGCTTATAGAAAGTTTGAACTTTCTATATATCAAAGAATAAAAAAACAGGTTATTAAGAATTATCACATACATTAAAAAAGCACAACTGTTTTCAACCTTAAAAATAGTCAATTATTCTTCAGCATCAAATCAGCATATTAAATGAAATTATGACAATGTAGATTGGAGTAATCAGCACTGACATCAACTTTTAAAAATATATTTAAACAGAAAACAGGTAATTATTAAAAACAATGTTATTTTCACTGTTAGTTATTTTGATCAAATAAATAATCATAACTAGAAAAGTATATAAGCTAGAAAAAGGGTAGAAAACTTTTTGTTTTATATAGCAAACAACACATTTTCTGCTATTCCTTTTTAAAACAACACATATTTTTAAATCAATTCAAATGAAGAATGGTTTGCACCAAATGACAAAAAGAGACATCAAAGACCCTCAGTAGTGACAACAGGCTTCTTTCAACCTCCACTACAGAATGAATCTAAAAGTAAAGCTTCACTGTCCTGAAAGATCTCTCTGTGTGTTTGTTTATGTTAAAACAGTCCCAACACAGGCAGGTGAAAACAGATGGAGAGCAGAATGACAGATTTGTCTCTCTGAGTCACCGCACACACAAACAAGAGCAGGATCATAAGGCCCAGCCAAGGCTCAAGAGCATTCAGGCAGAAGTT
The DNA here is from genome assembly GCA_903798125.1 of Danio choprae. Lineage (NCBI taxonomy): Eukaryota > Metazoa > Chordata > Actinopteri > Cypriniformes > Danionidae > Danio > Danio choprae. Next base: position 2,034,467 of record CAIGQW010034093.1, read on the forward strand.
TGGCTTAAGCCGCAGAGAACAGGACTAGAGAAAGAAGAGAGGCATGCAGGAGACTTCAGCATGTCTTCAGGATATAATTAACCCCTTCTTTCTTTTTTAGACCTCTAACGCACTCCACTTGACACTTCCCGTGTGTCTCTGGCTTTCTCTGTCCCTCCTTAAGGATAATCTCTGCAGTTTGCGAACAGTGATTCTCAATGGCACATTCCCATGATTCAGGGGGCCTCACCGAGGGGCAAACACACATACACAACACAGGCTTGTTGAAAATACGTGCTTCACACTATATTTTTGTGAAACCGCAAAAATGTACTTTGAAGCGTTTGACTGCAGTTTCTATGTAAAATGAATGCTTTGAGGCACAGGACATTCAGACACTTGCTCTCAGGTGCATTTTTGTGTTATATTTAAACTTACTCTTTTGTCTTCTCTCAACTTATTCCAGCTGCAACCCATCACTGGGAAACATTAAAGCGACATACAAATAAAGATAATAGAAGCAGCAATAAAAGCGATATATAAAAAGGCCCAAGTTGTTTTAGTGTTGTTTTTTTAACAGACAAACAAGAAAATCAGTACTTTTGCTAAGTGCTATTGCAAGTCATTCATTCATTCATTCATTCATTCATTCATTCCGCTTAGTCCCTTAATTCATCTGGGGTTGCCATAGTGGAATGAACCGCAAACTCATCCAGCATATGTTTTACACAGCGGATGCCCTTCCAGCTGCAACCCAGTACTTGGAAACATGCATACACACTCATTTACACTCATACACTATGGCCAATTTAGTTTATTCAATTCACCTATAGCACATGTCTTTGGACTGTGAGGGAAAGCGGAGCACCCGGAGGAAACCCACGCCAACATGGGGAGAACATGCAAACTCCACACAGAAATGCCAACTGTCCCAGCCGGAACTCGAACCAGCGACCTTCGAACCAGGCGACAGTGCTAACCACTGAGCCACTGTGTCGGCCTACCACTATTGCGAGTCAGTTAAGTTAACTTAAGTAAGTTACATATTTATATCAAATTCATATCACAGCCTTTTGCGATTACAATTCAATTTGGTTAATTGCACAGTCCTAGTCCGCGCAACTCCACACTCTGCTTATTTTGCACATCTCTACGAAATGTACCTGGTGCTACTTATTTTATGTTTGCTAAAACTTAGGCTGAGGCATGGTTTTCCAGCGAGCCTGGGCTGCACACACACACACACACACACACACACACACACACACACACACACACACACACACACACACACACACACACACACACACACACACACACACACACACACACACACACACACACACACACACACACACACACACACACACACACACACACACA
>CAIGQW010034093.1:2036228-2064893 GCA_903798125.1 Danio choprae
TTTATGTAAGGCACAGGTGTCCAACTCAGTACCTAGAGTTCCATAGCCTTCACAGTTTTCAGTCCTTCAGGCTTGTTTGAAACCTACAGGTAAGTGTGTTGAAGCAGGGTTGGAACTAAACTGTGCAGGGTTGTGGCCCTCCAGAAACTGAGTTTGACACCTCTGACGTAGGGTGTCATGAGAATTTGTAAATGACCAATGAGCATCAAGAAGCAAAATTCAATTGTTTCTTCATGTGTACTGTGTCATAGTGCATTATAACAATGTCATGTCTGCAACGCTTCACAAAGTCAACACAGAAAGTATAGCAGCATGTTTGATTTTTTTTCTCGTCATTATTGATGGTTTTCATCACATTGGTGATGTTGACCAATAAGATGCCAGAATCACTTCTATGTGGAGTTATGACAACATTGCCCTTGCAATGAAAGAATAAAAATAAATAAATGTTGCCAATCATTCCTAGATGAAGCAGCATTTTTGAAAAAACATTTAATGCTTTATCGGGCGAGGAACCATACATGGTAAATTCATTCATTCATTTATTCATTCATTTTCTTTTCGGCTTAGTCCCTTTATTAATCTGGGGTCGCCACAGCGGAATGAACTGCCAACTTATCCAGCATATGTTTTACGCAGCGGTTGCCCTTCCAGCTGCAACCCATCACTGGGAAACATCCATACACTCATTCACACACATACACTACGGACAATTTAGCTTACCCAATTCACCTATATCACATATTTTTGGACTGTGGGGGAAACCGGAGCACCCAGAGGAAACCCACGCAAACACAGGGAGAACATGCAAACTCCACACAGAAATGCCAACTGACCTAGCCGGGCTCAAACCACCGACCTTCTTGCTGTGAGGCGATTGTGCTACCCACTGCGCCACCGTGCTGCCACATGGTAAATTCATTTACATTTATTACAATATAATTTTTGTTATAAAGTTATTGTTATTGTATTACGTTTTTTTATTAAAACATAAACATATTTTTTGAATTTATCAAAGAATTCAAACAAATATCACAGGTTATTACACAACTGTTATTATATATATATTTTTATTTTTTAGTAATAAAAGTTCAAATGTCTGTAATCACCTAACTATTCAGTGACAAACATATTTGACGAGGTACTTCAACAGCCTGGTGAGTCCTGGAACTAGCATGTCAACTAACGAATCAACTATCTCATGAATCACTCATTATGTTCTCATTCACAATGCCGTGTGGGAAATTTGACATAAATGCATCTTTGAATGTAACATTAAAATTTTAAGTTCCATTAGCGTTTGTGAATGCAGGGCTGCTTTGTTACTGAAAAATGCCTTGCTGGAGTTTTAAAAGCACCTCTTGCTGGTACAGAAGGAATCTATTTATATCTATCACACACACACACATACACACACACACACACACACACACACACACACGTATATGGAAAAAATTGCCATATGTCTGGAAACATTTGATAGACAAATCAAAGATGCATCAAAGATACAATCAAAGATACTATATGTGGCTTCTTGATAACAGAATGTGCGTTGTAGATGTCAAGCAATGATTGACTGAAGCAGTGTGAAGTCTGGCATATTTGGTACCAATGACACATAAAGATTTTATCTAGAGAAAAATTGCAGATTGCATATCTGACACAGTGACTGTCGAACTGACAATATAAACTTAGTGGTCTGAAAGGGGTTTTAGCCGTTATTGTGAGGTGACAACCAGCTACTCACCAGACACTTCCCATTCACACAGACTGTCCCCTGATCTGATTGGCATGGTGTGCCATCAAGCACCCGTCCAAAGTTGTAGTAGAAGTTGTGTCCAATAGCCAGACAGCTGAGCTCACACGGGTCAGAGCCTAAAAGTCGTATAAATCAGGTTTCAGTCCGTAAAAGCACACAGCAGAAAGAGACGAGAAATCTACACAGTAACACAACACATGCTTCAAAGAGGAGCATCACGCTTGACTGACCGCTGTGAAAGGTAGTCCAGTGGAAACTGCTGCCAGCGACCAGGGGTCTGTCATTGAACGCTTTACACTGCAGCTCTCTGAAATCCACAGAGTCAGCAGGACACTCCTGATGATACAGACACAAGACTCAGGAGAGAAAACACACACATGTAAAGCTGCTAAAGCCCTGATTCTTTGACACTGTTTAAACCTAAGTATTACTTACTTACTCCCAGGGCCATATATATCGAAGTTGATATTTAGCCGCACCATTTTTTTATGATGTGAGTTGCTAGCCCAACAATCAACCCCCAATCCTGAGGACCAGGACATACATACACTACGAACAATTTAGCTTACCCAATTCACCTACAGCACATGTCTTTGGACTGTGGGGGTATTAAATGTTTTGAGCTTGTCCACTTTCAACAACATTTAGAGGTGAACACATGGACAACGTTCTCCATTCACTTGCTTTCTCGTTCACTTGTAAACAGCATAACATGAATTTCTTCATTTGACAGGCACGGTGGCTAAGTGGTCCATAGATGTGCCATATACAAAAAGTGAATTGGATAAACTAAATTGGCCATAGTGTGTGAATGGGAGAGTTTACAGTATGTGTATTTCCCAGCACTGAGGTTATTACTGGGTTGTGCATGGAAGGGCGTCCGTTGTGTAAAACATATGTCAGAGAAATTGGTGGTTCATTCCATTGTGGCGACCCCTGATAAAGCAGGAAATAATATGAAAGAAGTGAGTAGTGAGTGAGTGAGGTCTAAATGATATCCCAACATAAGTAGCCACAAGAGACTCATATAAATGCAAGTCAATACCAGTTTGAAATGGTAATGCATCCCAGCTGACCGTTTAAAATCGGGTCACTAAGAATGCATGTTAATACCAGGTGGTAACACAGATTCAGTCAAAAAAAACAGCCCTGGAGGATTCAGGATAAACACAAAACATGCATCTTTGTGCTGACACAATAACCCTATTTAAACCCGGTACAAACATCTGTCTTAACCATGGGAACACATGCTAAGAGTAAACGGGGTTCAAAATCAGATCGTTCCAAAGCCAATTTTCTTCTATTGGGCTGATTGGTTGTCTTAGTTTAGCCGTTCCATTTCATGCTGATCTGGGCTAGACAGCATGGATACGGTATCATTTTCTGGTGCTGATAACGGAGCACTCTGGACAGGTAATACAAATGTGACAGTCGTTGCCTTAGTAATGGAAGTGTAATGTAAAAAGCTATATGGACGTTGATCAGATATTTCGGTTTTTGGGATGCTTTTTTCTGATATTTACTTCATTGAATAACAAAAATAAATAAATGGCAGCGTCTCGCTTAGCAGGCTATAGACACCAACAGAATGCTGACAACACGTGCAGATATGCTCTCTCAGTCCAGTACGGTTTTCTAACCATGCCTTAAATTCTGACTAGATAACGCTTTGGAATTTAGTCACACCGTACCATGTGGAAATACAACTGGATCCATATCTGACTGCACTTAAAACTGTTTGACATGATAGTGGAAAAGTGGTTATAGTCAGGAAGACGAATAACTACACGTTTAGAGCCTGTCCTAGACTTGTAGGAGCCGTACTCAGTGGGGGCCTATGTCAGCTTGTTAATAAAAAGTCCCAAATGACCCCTTAAGAGGATCATTTAGAGCATAATTTACTCACTTTCAATGTCAAGAAACAACAGCGAGTTGAAATTACAAATTATACAATTAATTAAAAAAACAGCCTAATGCAAAAATATTGAATAATCAAATCTCATTACACTTTTTCTCATTTTACAGCTCTTTTTATATATTTAATCTTTGATAAATGGTGGTTCGGTGCCCTACGCATCATCTATGGGGAGGATTGGCTCTGTACATGCATGTAGTGAAAAAACTAAAGACAATATTGTCCAAGTGATACTGAAGAACAAGCTTATGTTGTCACGGTTGTGGTTGGGGAAAGGAGCGAAGACTCAATTGCAGAAAATATTTATTAATAATCCAAAAAATATTTATTAATAATCAAAAATAAAACAAAAAGCAAAACAAACTACCCCGAGGGGGAAAACATTAACAAAATAAATAAACAAACCAAACAAACTTGACTGGGCAAGGCGACAGGAATCAGGGCTGGACAGACAGGACAAGGCAGGATACGACAGGACAAGGAGGAAGACGAACTGGCATAGGACAGCAGACACGAGGAGAATATAAGCAGAAATAATTAACACACAAACAGGTAAACAGGATAAAACTAACAATGGGTTAACAAGGAGGGTGGGACTAGACAATAGACGGGAGAGCACATGACACAAAACAAACACCACAAGCCATGTGCTCACACAAAATGAGACTAGAACAGCAGTCAATGAAAGAACTCATTAACCGTGCGTTCACCTCACAAAGCACGCGGCTGATGTAAACATGCACCACGTGCAAAACACAACACCAACAGAAGACTGAACGCAAGACACGAGTACACGATAAATGAAAACACTCACCGTGCACTCACACATGCAACGTGCATGTTTCATCCCAGCGCCAACCGAAACCGAAACCAACTAGACTGAGACGCTGGGAATGAAACACCACGCTGCAGACAAAACGAACACAAACACCAGGACCAGAGCGCGCATCCAAACCATGTGCGGTCCGCGCGCAACCAGGACGGCGCTCATACAATGACACAATGACAGAAAACGGGTGCTCGGCCCGAGAAACATACAGGACAAGAAAGGACTAGTGTATGGACTCCAAAACATGAATTTACAAGACCGAAGTGGCAGAACCCTGACATATGTAATATAATTTCAAACAAATTAACAAAAAACTATTTTTTTGGACAGTTTTTCCAAGCACATCTCAGGTATTTTAAACTTTTTTTTTTATCCCTAAGTGATGTTAGTGCCTTCATTCTCTCATGTGTCCTAGTGAACTAAAACAAGGGTTTTAAATGAAAACCAAATGCACTTAAATGCAACTCCTATTGTTCATGAACATATTGAGGTAAGGCTGTGATTTAAATGTTCTTCAAGGTATACATCCTGTTCAAGCTGTAAAGAATTTACTGCACCTTTGAGTTACAAATCTTATATTGCCGGGTGTCACCAGGGCACGGCCCTCCAACCAGATTTCTAGAGAGAAAAACAATAACAAAGATGCCAGATGCAACAAATTAGTATATTTACAACTTTAAAATAATCACATGAGCATGATCCAGGTAAACACCAATTAGCCCACAGACTGTGCCCTTGCCTTATTCAATGTCGCTGTGCAAAAATTAAATCTTCAGAGCAAGTAGGGCAGTTCCCTTAAATGAACTCAAAATCCACCTCTATAAATACTATTTTAAAATATGCACACATTCACATTAATTTACATTACCATTACGAGTTACATCAATCTAGTGAATGATACAGTATTTCATCATATAGTCAACACAGGTAAATTTAATTAAAAATGTCCAGTAGTTTGCATCTATGGATATTACTTGTTTAACATTTCTGTGGTGAATCAGTTTTTACTTCTTTGATTTTACCTCGCTCACTTTCAATGTTAAACTGATTGATACTTTTTGCAGGTATTTGTGCTAAAATTTGCAATTTTGAACTGTAAACTTGACCTAAACTTATGTGATTTATGTATATCACCGATTTAGAAAATAGGTTTGGCATTTATTTATATAAGGGATGGACGATTTTGCATAGAGCATTTTATTGGACCAGAGGGTTCAAATTAATTAATGAGATCAAAATTGTTAATGCATATAAATAAGTAAGGGAGTGTAAGTTTTAAAGTGGTTAATTGCTTTCTTAACCCAAGGGTCTAATTTGATCTTTTCACTTCAAAATTAAAACAATTATAATCAAACAATCTCCATCTTTCCTTGCAGTTTTGTGTTGTGTAGCTATCATTGCACACTGATTTTTGGTTTATACATTACCGATAAAGAAGTATTCTGATCTGCCAACAATAAGACATCTGACGGAGCAGTAGTCTGTACTTTACCTGGTGATGCAGGTGCGTATACGGACAGATGCTCCTCCCCCACAGGAGCGCGAACACACAGACCAGCCGCCCCATGAGGCCCACTCATTCATGAAATGCATTTGGCTTCGCACATGCAGCCCTTCACCTCCCGGCTCTACTCGCCTGGATGACTGCAAATATATAAACAACGAAAAGCATGAAAGGTTGCAGAATAACAACAAAGACAGACAGCAGAGCTGGCAGCTCATTTGTGGCAGCTCACCTCATTTATGCTGAAGTGTTTTAACACTATGCAAAATATATTAAGAAAATGTACTTGTTTAGAGTTTTTATTTAGTGTATAGTGGAGATAAAAATTATAAACCTCATATACATCACTAGTTTCTCACTGGACATCTCTAGTCTCTCACTGGACATTGGACTTCATGTTGCTGAAAGAGCTTCTGATAAACATTTGCATTCACTCTGCCATGTCGAGTCTTTCCCCAGATTAACAATGAACATAGTGTTTCTCAACTAAACTTGCATTCATCACCAAAGTAATTCAGACCCATTCTCTGTCCACACAACATGCTCCTCTGAAAAGGTTAGTCTTGCCTTTTGATTCTTTCAGCTGACAAGAGGTTTGGACACAGCAATGCTCGCAATCAAAATTCTCTTAAATGTTGGCACACTTGCCTGCTTTTCTACTGTCGCAGCTAAAGCAAGTTATTACCAGGTCCAGTGGAGTTTCCACAGTAACTTACAGGGCCTGATCGAGCCTCGTCTGGGCTTCCTACCTTTGACCAAATTGGGCTAGCTGGGGCTTTGAGGCAGGGTGAAAGTAAAGTCAGAAATTTGTCGGAGTCAGGTAAAGAGGGTCTACTAGTTTTGCAATCATGCGTGAACAGAGAATACACTCACTAAAAAAGAAAGAACAGACAGTACTGGTACAGTACTCAAGCTCTGGGGCTATTGGCCCAGGTTGGCCTGATGGAAGCCCTGGCTCACACTGGCCTGACAGAGGAAAAGCAGCTAATGTATGTCGAGACAGATCCTTACTCTGTTCAGCACTGATTTCAGCTGTGAGAGATTCTGTTTGAAAGCTGTGACCTTTCAGTAGTTCCATAGTGAGTGCTGAATTTTCTATTGAGATTCTACAAATGATCTTGTCCTCTTGTGCATTTGTCTTTTGTGAATGTCTTTTGTTTTTTTTAGGAACTGAGTTAGTGACATTGCCAAAATACAATATTCAAGAAATCACAGATTTGAAACGACCAATTTCTCTTGCTATGTCTAAAAAGGTCTTTATTTCCCTTTGTCCTTCATCTGGACAATCTGCTGTCAGAGGTTTTAAGTCACTTTTAAATGACTCACCATCTTGCAAATTCAGAGAAAACTGGAAAATCAGGCTGGCGGTTAAATAAGGTTTACCAAATAATTAAGGAAATAACCACCAGGTCCCAGATTAACACCAATATCTGTAAGGGAATGGAAAATGTTATCCAGTTTTAATGATCAGTGTTCATTTTTAAACATCTAATTTCTGTTTTTATACTTGTCCTATACTGTATGTAACTCATGTTTTAAAACTGCTATTTTACTCCTATTACGAAAGCTTAGGATAATTTTGATAACCACTGTATGCTAAGCAAGAGTATTCTGTGTCTGTAGTGTAAATGATTACGCACTAGTGCTGTGCACGGCCACCAAAACACTTCCTGCTCATCGGTCATGCTAGACTGCACTTGACATTTGTAAAAGTGTTTGAGTGTTCCCCAGGTGCTCGACTAAGGACGCCACATCAGCTCTATTACACACAGCCTCCATTGCACAAGCGGTATTCCTATCAGACCACCACTAATCGTCCTCGAGGATAACATTACTCTGTCATTCTTAGATCCGCTGCTGGCTTTGAGCCGAGACAAACAGGCAGTAATAGCCCGTGAAGAGTAAGGAGCTTCCACAAGTTGCCAGAGGCCTAACCATCCCCTAAAGGTGTGTTTCCTTGTAAATGTAATGTCTGTGCAGAGAGCATGTTTTTCTGCTTCTATCATGTTAAACAATATCCTGCACAGCAGCTGTTTGTCTTCCTAAAATGATATCATGTAGATCTAATTTGAGCAGCTCTGCAAGTCATATGAGGCGTGTAAACACGTCGCAACAAAATCAAATGATTTTGGCATACAAATAGAGCACTGAAGCTGCATTCCAAAGTTTGATGCCTAAAGGCATGTTTTTCTGGCATACTTATGATTGACTTTTGGTGCAGAGCGTGTTCCTGATTAACCCTTTCAAATAAAAAATTAAAAATAAAAAATCTAATCATTTTTGACTCATCGAGTAAGGTTCTGCTATGGAATGTGGTCAGAATCTTCTGACCATATCATAAAGATCTGGTAATGAGTGAGGACGTCGAGCTGTGAAGGTTAAAACAACAGATGACTGCACTCACACAGACACAATACTGCTTTATGACTGACGTCTATCGTCTTCAATACCGGCATGACCTGGAACTGCCCTCATTACCCTAGCAAAGGCTCCAATTAGAGTTGATGACAGTCTGTCATGAGGCCCGTGGGCAAGGTGGATTAATGAAACTGACCTTTCACCTTCAGAACACCAGCTTCATCGCAAAGACAAGATTTGAAAAAAAGTCAAGTTAAAATTTGAGTTCTTCATGGAATGGGATTTCGTTTGGAGATCAAATTCATAATTATGAAATGAGCTTGTTGGCTTCCCGTTGATAGGTCATGCTTGTGTTGCTTTCACAGAGATGTTGAAAGTCATTCCAGTGGAATGAAGATGACTATCACTGGTGGACAAGACCTAGCTTGGAAAGGGAAATGGGAAAATGACTGGGTGAGGTCTATTAGGAAACAAAGGCGGAGCAGTGCATGCACACTTCACTTAGATTTACTTTAAAGGTCACTATAATCTTTTTTTTTAACATGAATTAAGAAATTTGAATCCTCAAAATGTCTTTCAACTGTAAATGCTGATAATGACAACTTAAAATGAATTAATATGAATTCATATGGCATTATGTAATAACCAAATTACATTTAGGCAATTTAGAACACATCAAATTGGCTCAATGGAAGCTCAAAAGGGCTTGGTTGATTTTGTACCATATATTTTGAGGTCTCTGAAGCATCAGAATTTTATTTACATGAACTTTTAAAGGATAAAGAACTCTCTTAAAAAGTAATATGGGTTTAGATGTCATAAGCTTGAGTAATTGTTGCCAGAAAAGTTTTAGATTTTTATTGAAGGGGGGTGGGTTGGGTAATTGGTCTAATGAAAACCAAAAATGTCCACCCAGCTAAGGATAGAAGAAGAAGTTTTTTAGCTAAAAATGCAAGAAAGACATTTTATTTTGGCTTTATGAAATTGCAAAAAAGGATTTTGCATCCAAACTAGCATACTTTGCCTATATGTGAAAAACAGTAAGACCGTCTTTTAAGTATTACTATTTAAATACACATATATCTGAAACACAGTAGACGAGAAGCACTACTTGCGAATACAATGGACACTTTACAATTCCAAAAGGCAACGAGAGAGAATTAGTGAATGAAAAAGTTAAGCGACGCAACTGACAGAGGCAGATCATGTGATTATTACAACATGGCTAATGAATTCCATTTGAACTACTCATATTCATATTATATAGAACAGTCTTTTCTAACAAAGATTAAGTAAGTTCAATTTCAAATATAGCACCACCGAGAGCCTCTCAATCACCTTCCCAATTTGTTTTCCCTCCAGTTGCCAGCTTTGATATGTCATTTCATTGAAATTACTCAAACTTTTAAGGCAATAATATAATGATCCAGGGACATAAAATGCACAGAATCCATGACTGACAAAATTATATCTTGATTCAGGTTACCATAATTAGTTGCCAAGATCATTGCTCTGATCAATGTTGCCCCAAGTATTAGCACCTTAACGTTTTAGAGAGACAAACTGAGGCAAAAACTATGTTCTTTTTACAACTGCATTTCTGCATTGTGTGTAAACAGCAATTTCAAAACACTACAAGGTGGCATCCCAGAATCCCCCCTAGGTCAACCAGCCTGGATTGCTCTGATTAAGCTCTGCTCTTGGCAATCATCTAGAAAGATAACACTCTAGTTAAAGTGAGCAAAACCCTGGCAGAGAGCCTGGCCAGTCTGAGCATACCCAACTGACTGTTCAAGCTTGTCCTTAAAAATTCAGTTTAACAGCATGACAAGACTTAAACTTTCAAATGAATGTTGCAAACAAACTATAAACTGAAAAATAATAGGACAGGGACTAATCTTACCGGCAGAGATGACAGGCAACCTGGAGACAGCAGCAGTGTTATGAGGGCGAGAGCCTGGCACAGAGACAGTTTCCTAGTGAGAAAATAAATCATGTAAGTCACAAAATCCACTTACAAACCACACCATTTGACTTTAAAATGGAGGCCAGGCTCCAGAGCTCCGTTCGTGCTGTTGCTCAACATCAAAGACTCTTGATTAATGACAACAAATAGTGACAGTGTGTCCTATACATTGAGAAGTCAGCGCCACTGAGAAAACATGTTTACATGCATTTTTAGAGTGCGAGTCTGACTCCCATCAGTGAGGTCAGAATACTGAGAGACCACACAGCGGTTGACTCATCAGAGGAGCAGTTTCTCACAATCTCTTTATGGCATGACTGTCTTCTCTGCATTACTGGGATGACTATGAATGTGGAATTGTAAAAGTTTACGAGGAAGAAACGGTTGTAAACATCCCACAATACTCATTTCTTCATTGTAGATTTGTGTACAAACATTGTTCCTCTTCCTAATCTGCAGTGGACGTTATTTCAACAGAAACCTAGAGTGGACAATAGTCCGTTATAAACAACACACTCCTGTAAACTGCTTAGGAGGAGGAACATGGTGAAATACATCAACCTTTGATTACATTTCTAAAGCACATGTCTTAGGCATTATGAAGAAGCAGGGCTCTTTGAACCTACACCGTGTATAAAAAGAAAAAGGCATCATGATTATATAAATTTAAATTCACATCCTGGACTCTATTACAGCATATTAGAAGTTAGTTTATTGACAAGGGCAAGGGTCAAAAGGTCTATTTAAAAGCCAGCAATTATGTTCAATTAAATGTTCTTGATTGCTACTAGAGCCTGAAGGCAAGAACATAAACCTAAGCCTCCAATGATCTTGTGACAGAAAAAATAAATAATAACATTGCTTTTAGTCTTACAATACAGTGTTTTTTTATTGTTAAAACCATATGAAGCCACATGAAAGAAATCTTAAATGGGTCACCGCAACCATCAGATTTCTGCAGACAAACCACAAAGTGCTAAATCTGAATGTAAATGGAGTCTTAAATCTGTTTATGGGTCACGCCGAAGCACCTCAAGTTTATGTGAACCATAAACTGTTCTGCTCTTAAAGATTAGATTAAACAGCTGTTTCCGGGATGAAGGAATGATGTGGTCTATTTTATTCAAGAGAAACGTTACTCTCAAAACATCCTAACCACATTAACAGCATGGTATTTGTTGGATTTTTGTTGCGGACACAAAATCATCAATAGTGCTAAAAAGTGCACAATTTTAGTAAATAACAGATGGAAATATTAGAAACTGGTCAAAAGAAATCAGTATAGTGCTTTGATTCAACTACAATCTAATACACATTACATTCATATTCTTCAAATTTCCAATAGTTTCATTAATGACCTATATTTAACTAGTTGTGTCTGTTTCAGGTTGTTTTCTTTGTGCTCTTCCATCTTCCCTTCAGCAATACAATAAAATCATCAAGGTGTTTCCACACACAGACAAGTTTAAGATCCACATACCTGTAGTTTGACTTCTGCATTGTAGGTCTTCGTCAGACGTCTCAAAATAACTTAAAAAACTCTCAAGATCTGAAACTGGAATCATTTGATAAAGAAAAGACCACAAAATGTGTGATCCCAACGATTTGTTTCATCAAAAAAGTCGGGAAACCAGATCACTTCCATTCTTCACATGTGTTTTCTCTGCTGGCCATTTGTCCTGAAGTTTTCTCACAAGCGTAACCCAAACAGGATGAGATATGAATCCTACATAATCCCGAAAAATGATTAACTGAACAAAAATATGGGCTTCTTCACATAGCCTCAGTATATTTGTATTGTTTAGGGCATTATTTCTTCAGTAGGTCCTGGTTTACTAAGTAATCCTCTGACTCTTCACATCAGTGTGCAGCGTCCGATCTCTCAAGCAGAAGGTCTTGTTATAAGCTTCCAGATCTTCGGTCTTCAGGTGCGTTTCTGTGAACTTTATCCAAACTTCTCAGTCACGCCGTTTTCCTTAAGCAAAAAATAACGGTGCTTCGGTCAGGATATTTGATTTCACATTCACTTTCAGATTAGCATCTTCAGTCGCCGAACGTCATCTGAGAAAAGATATTGCATTTGTCCTGAATTGATCTTTAGCTCACAGATTATGTGTCACAAACCTACTCTCACAGGGTAGTTTCTTTAAAAGAAAAAAAGGCTATCAATAATACCACAATAGCTTTATCGTAAAAGGATAATGTTCAACTTAAAAAGTGACAGCATGCAGTTATAATAAACATTTGGGTTTGTAAAGATTAATTAGGTTATACTGTGAAGGAAATCAAATTAAAACTCTAAGTAGAAATGCCAGAATTTTATATGGATAGTAATTAGAAGAAAAAAATAGTCTACGCCGACAAGAGCATCCCCTGTCAGAATAACATTAACGCAACATAAATGCATCAGTCACAATAAAGAGTGGTTTACCAGTGCAGCAGCAGCCTCTTCTGTAATGTCCCAGTGTGTGTAAATGAACCGAGCATGAGTTTGTATGGATGTGAATGAGAGCTCGGAGCAGCAGCATTGCGTGCCGCCGCCGCGTTCACCTGAAGCTCAGCCCAGTGTGTGCCTACATTCCGATGGAGGACTAGTAAACACGCCCCTCTTAAACGGAATGTTGCCCAATCCAGATTCTAAATGCTCCTGCAACTTGAGGTTCGTGCATGTACCAAATTGTATTGTGAGCCTTAAGTTACGGAAAGTTGAAATAAGTTACAGCATGCGCGTATGCCATCAGAGAATGAATTAGAAAATGACATCCAGAGGGATTCACTTTTTAAATGGATTTTTTAAAGGTAATTTTGGAGCTCAATCTGTTCAGACTCGTTTTGAGATCGTCTAATTGTCTTTTGGCACTGCAGGTACAAGATGAATTTGAACTCAAAGGCTTTTAAAAGAAAATAAATAAAAGAAAACAAGTTTAGAAAGTGTTTTTGTGAGCTATGCACGACATTGAGCCTACTAAAATGTAGAAACGAAAATGGCCATTTAGCCTATATTTTCACCATGCAACATATAGAAGATTGCTATAACAACACTAGTGCTTTACTAACCGACTCAAATTTCATTTTAGTTTGAGCACTGAGATTGTTAATCAGTTGTATGCTGAATCATTCATATAAGCTATTTTTAAAAGCAACTACAAAAAAGTAGGTGATGACGCAATCGAAATGTATTGTTTCTAGATACAATATTTAAATAAATAGTTTCAATTCATTTTAGCTGAATAGTTTCATATTTATCTGTTATATTTTGATATGATAATATCATTGTTTTATGGAAGGGCCTCACAGTGGCACAGTGGGTAGCACGATCGCCTCACAGCAAGAAGGTCGCTGGTTCGAGCCTCTGCTGGGTCAGTTGTCATTTCTGTGTGGAGTTTGCATGTTCTCCCCGTGTTTGCGTGGGTTTCCTCCGGGTGCTCCAGTTTCCCCCACAAGTCCAAAGACATGCGGTATAGGTGAATTGGGTAAGCTAAATTGTCTGTGGTGTATGAGTGTGAATGAGTGTATGGATGTTTCCCAGTGATGGGTTGCAGCTGGAAGGGCATCCGCTGCATAAACATATGCTGGATAAGTTGGCGGTTCATTCCGCTGTGGCGACCCCAGATTAATAAAGGGACTAAGCCGAAAAGAAAATGAATGAATGAATGTTTTATGGGATTGTAGTTTTTCACTATTTAAAGGGATAGTTCACCCCAAAATGAAAATTTCCTCATCATTTACTCAATGTCAAGTGGCTCTAAAGCTTTACGAGTTAATTTTTTCTGTTGAACACAAAACACGACATTCTGATGTTGGAGACCAGCAGCCATGACATCCATTGTACAATACAAAATGAGGGAAACTCATGCTTTTCAACATTCTTCAAAATATCTGTTTCTGTGTTCAACAGAAGAAAGAAACTCACTCGGGTTTGAAACAACGGGATGGTGATCAAATGATGACAGAATTATAGTTTTCAAATGCACTATCCCTTTAAAGCCATTAAATGGTTCACCCAAAAATGTAACATTTTTCAAAATATCTGTGTTCAAATGCAGAAAGCAACTCAAGTCAGGTTTGTGACAAGTGAGGAAGGTGAGTAAATGATCATGTTAATTTTTTGGTGAATTATTATATACTTTTTGTATGAATTTGATAATCTTTGCTCGAAATCAGGGCCTCACAGTGGATAGCACGTTCGCCTCACAGCAAGAAGGTCGCTGGTTCGAGCCTCGGCTGGGTCAGTTGGCGTTTCTGTGTGGAGTTTGCATGTTCTCCCTGTGTTGGCGTGGGTTTCCTCCGGGTGCTCCGGTTTCCCCCACAAGCCCAAAGACATGCAGTATAGGTGAATTGGGTAGAGTAAATTGTCCGTAGTGTATGAGTGTGAATGGGTGTGTATGGATGTTTCCCAGAGATGGGTTGCAGCTGGAAGGGCATCCGCTGTGTAAAACATATGCTGGATAAGTTGGCGGTTCATTCCGCTGTGGCGACCCCAGATTAATAAAGGGACTAAGCCGAAATGAAAATTAATGAATGAATGCTCGAAATCAAAGTTTGTAATGTTGTGATTTACCCTTGGAAATGGTTGGTTTAGTAGTATTTGATCCCTTTTTACGGGCGTTTAATTAAAAATCCCAATGGGAAAAAAAACTGTATCTGCATTGATAGAAAAGTGTGCAAAGTACTCAGAAGTTCCAGCCATCAGATCATTCTTGAGAAACATGAATAGATTTATCATATTTATATTATGGTAACTTTATTAGTCCCCATGGGGAAAATGGATTTATCAGCAGGTGTTTAACACACGACATATAGGACATAATGTCACACAAAAAGATGGAAAAACAGACCAGCTGACTTCATAGTGCTTTATTTAAAAATCATCTTGCTTGTGGCATAAATGGAAACTTTGTCCTGTTTTTTTTGTACCTGAGGCAAACAGAATCTTTGCCCTGATGGCAATAATTCAAATACAGGCTTGAGAGGGTGTCTTGACTAAGCCATGATTCTTCCTGTCTTTCTTATCGTTCTCTCTTTAAAATTTGTTCAAGGCTCGACACTGGAGTACCCAACAGTTTACCAGCTATAATTACTACATCCCTAAACACCTTTTCTGAGAAAATACAATCTCTTCCGTGCTTTGGTGTTAATGCCCTGAAGGTGTGTAGCAGAACCACAACAATAAGCTCAACAAGTATCTGCAGTTATATTGAGCTCTCCTGCTGACCCCAACCAGGACCATGGAAACAGTCCCCAAAATAACTTCATATCAACGGCAATGGATCATCACATCCAAACCACAGTCCCAGGCGTTGTTATATCACTTGTCTCTGGGCCCTTGGATAAAAAAACAAAGCAAGCACTGCTTACACTACTAAGCAATTCATCAGAGTATGACGACTGCTAAAATGCCCCGAGCCTCAAATGACAAGTTTCAGCTTGCAGAGAAACTCCTTTAGCAAGTGTACTATATCTTTATGCTTTTCAATGAACATAGTCAACCTATGATTCACAGCCACTTAATCTCTATAGGCATAGAGATTCCAGGTCAGCATTTCAGATAACATAAACAAAAAAACATTGATATGATGGAAGTATTGTGTTGTTTCTAAACATTTGTCTTGAAAACTATGTAGCAATGTTGAATGGATGCTTTGACGAGCCGATAACAGTCCCAGTGGTTGTGTCTTTATAGGAATAGTACAGCAAAAAAATGAAAATTCTGCCATCACTTACTCACCCTTCACTTCCTCCAAACCTGTTTGAGTTTCTTTAATCTGTAGAACACAAAGGAATATTCTGAAGAATGTTGGAAAAAACAGCCATTGACATCTGTAGTTTTTTTTATTCATACTATGTATATACATGCATGGCACGGTGGCTCAGTGGTTAGCACTGTCGCCTCACAGCAAAAAGGTCGCTGGTTCGATGTCCCGACTGGGCGAGTTAGCATTTCTGTGTGGACTTCGCATGTCCTCACCGTGTTCGTGTGGGTTTCCTCCGGGTGCTTCGGTTACCCCCACAGTCCAAAGAAATGAGGTACAAGTGAATTGGATAAACTACATTGGCCGTAGTGTATGAGTGTTTGTGAATGCAAGAGTGTATGGGTGATTCCTAGTACTGGGTTGTGGCTGGAAGGGCATTCGCTGCGTAAAACATATGCTGGAATAGTTGACGGTTCACGCTGTGGCCACCCCTGATAAATAAGGGACTAAGCAGAAGGAAAATGAATGAATGCATGTATATACATATATTAGTAACTGCTTTTTTATGACATTCTTCAGAATAACCTGTTTTGTGTTCAACAGAAGAAAGAAATACATAAAAGGTTTGAAACCCTTCAGTGTGAGTAAATAGTAATACTGGAATACTGAGTTTTTGGGGTGAACTATTCCTTTAAAGTTGGCATAAAATCAAAATGTACTTATTTTATGTACAGAGTATAGTATCTGTGCTCTTTAATATTTTGTGAAAAATAATTTCCCCTCATAATCTTTAATCAAATACCATAACCATCCATCCCACCTCAAAATGACATTTCTTCACTTCTGGTCACATGGAACACCTTGAGGACGGAGCTATCGGTTTCTGTCCTGTCTTCATCCATTCATCAATAGTCCTCCGATAAGCCAATCGCTTCCCAAAGGACGACATCATGCACTGCTCTACTTTTTTTTTTTCTCATTTCAGAAACCGATTCAATTGGATGTAAAGGGGGAAAAAAAGGAGAAACGTAACTCTCGTTTCGTTCTGACTTTAATGATAGCAGATGTTGCAGTGAACAAACCACATTAATAATTGTTTTGCTGACCTTTACTTTCTCATTTTTATTTCATTGTTTTTTGTAACAGGTTAAAACCAAAGGGACAATGAACCCATTGGTCAACCGGTCAGGCTAAAATAATTTTTAGTAGCGATAATACAGGGGAATAAAAAACAAACCTGGTTTTGACAATGTTCCAGACGGCTATGCCTGTGTGACTTTAACAGACTAACATGCAGAGAATCAACATGTCTATGACTGTAATCCCTTTAAACCCGACACTGACAGCTGTACACAACTTGTCATTTTGCCAACAGAACCTTTCCCTCAGCGCACTCTTCTCATCTCATCCTTCAGCATTGGAAACAATCAACGGTGTTTAGAAAAAATGTCTCTAAAATTATAAAAACACAAATTCAAGATAAGGGGGCAGACATTTAAGTAACTTGCCACCTTCATGATTAATGGAAATGAATAAAAAAGTGCCAGTTTGCAGACCACTGGCATTATGCGTAGATCAATTACAGAAGGGAAACTAGAATTGCTGATAACCCATTGCATCAGTTCAGACTATTTTAAGAGACACTTTTTTAGTGCACTTGAATCTTTAAAACTTAACAGTGCTTTTACTGTACATTCAAAAGAGCCACATTACACAGTGCATTACAGAAATAGCAGAAAACCATAAACAGCAGCACTGAATGCTGTTTTGCTCAGAGATGCACAATTGTTCATTTGGCTTCATCTAGACCTGTTGATCAGTAGATCAAGTAATAGATTGAGATGAATTAATAAAGATAATTAAAACAGATCATTTTTAAAGGCTTCTTTTAGCTATTGAACTCTTTAAGACAAAAAAATTAGAAGTTTTATTTATTTTTTAAATTTAGAAACATTTTTTTAATTTACTCAAAAATTACTAAATGATCTGCTTTTGCATATAATTCACCCCACAATTAGACGTCATTGATCATTTACTCACCCTCAAGTGGTTCCAAAGTCAGTTGTTCCTTTCTTCTGTCAAACAAAAATTAAGAAATGTAAAGATCTGTTTTATTTGTGTTATTTAGACCTGTAGCTATTGACCTGATCTTCTTTGCTATTATGGAAGTCAGCGGCTACCAGTTCTTCAAATTTTCACCATTATTCGAAATATATTCTGGTATACACTTTACTTGACTGTCATGAAACCTTTATAAGGATAACAGGAGATTTTATGCATTATGACAACTCTCACTGAGTGTCATTAGCTGTTATGTGATTCTAAATGCAAATGTGCCATTGTTTGAGATGTCTTTAGGTCAACTTGACATTACCAAGACAACATAACTTGTCATAAATCTGTCATAAACATAAATGTCATGAGACCATGATAACTGTGTTAAGAATTTTATAACAGCGTTATTAATATTTTAATTTACCACCTCAACTACAGTGGTAGAAATATTGTCATTTCTACAAATTTGTCATTAAAATGTTATAAATATTAATGACTGTCTTGTAAAATTCTTTGTATTGAGGTATGACACTTTTACTGAGAAATTTTAATCACAAATGAATTTTGCTCTACTGAAAAAAGGGATCAGAAAAATATTGTGACACAATTATAGTGGCCTTTTGACAATCGTGTTTACGACAGATTTAAGACACGTGATGTTGTCCTGGTGATATCACGTTCATCTCAAACAATGCCATATTTGTATTTAAAATAACATAATCGAACTAATGACACACACCTAATTATTGACGCTTTGTATTTCTTGTATGAGACTTGCATCCACGCTGTGGGTCTGGATATCAGCAGGACTCTTGCTATCTGCTTGTCTGAAATTGCTTGAGTATGTTTGCTCTGAGCAGGAACAAACTAATAACTCTCCTCCTATACAGCCACTCAGTCCAAAGCTCAGAAGAGGCATCTAAAACACATAAACAACTCCATATACAAGTGTTTCATGCAAACACATACATGTTTGCTGTACATTGTATACAAACAGCAGCAAGTTTACACATATTTCACTGATGAAGATATCTATGCACGACACTTCTGCCTTAAGCGAGTGTACACTTACATAGTTTCCCCGACAACCCGACTAGACTTCACATCGCATGCTGTTTATTAGTGGCAGTTGTGAGGTTTCCAACAGTGCAAATGAATCCATTCCTTGTGTGTAGTTACTAGGTACGTGAGAAAGGAATGGCTGCATGGTGAGGACTGTTTTGGGAAAGCCCTTGTGAAGCGGATAGCACAAATGTTTGAGAGTTTCAGAAATGATAACGGGTCTCTGGAGGAATGACTCCCTCCTGTACACTTCTCTTATGACATCTGCACTAAATGGGTTATGCCAGATGTGTTGGTAGCAGTCATTCATTTTATATACAGGCAGGTGTTCACTTCCATTTCTTCCAAATATACAATATTTGGCCTAGTAAACGAGGGACATTCTTCATTCCTCCTAAAAAAACACTAATTGTGTGCTGACAGATCGTTACATGACATCTTTTAGCTCGGAGAGCACCTACCCCAAACAATCTTCTGACTTAAACTGAGTTTAATAAGAAAATTAACAAGCATGTCAACTATTTTGACCCGAGAGGCAAGGTTCTTCTGCTCGTCAAGCTGTAAATAGCTTAGTGATTCGGAATGAAATCTCTGAGGATCATCAGCTAAAGGTTAAAATATAGAACAGCTGCTTAGTAGCTGGAATAATCTCACAGTGTGAAAGCCCAGAGGGCAGCAGATGTGTGAGTGTTCCCCCCTCCCTTCCCCATTTTGGACAGAAATGTGCACAAACACCAAAACAAAAAAATAGTGTATGCCATGGAGACAAGAATAAAATACAGCAGAAACATAATAATAAACTAATTATAACCTGTCCTCCAACCTGTCACCTTTCTGAAATATGACTACAGCAAGTAAGACGCATTATGTGTTATGCTCTTTCATCTACAGTACGTTATACTTTGTAACTATTTATGTAGCTCGACTGGTAGCATGCAACAGAGCCATGTCCCAAAACCTTTGCCAAATGCATAAATGTAAATGTTGTCAACTGGAAAGAGTCAAACTACTGGGTAAGGGACCATCTAAAAAGTCCACACATTGCATTTAAATGATACTACATTTTGATCGGTAATGCTGGTCATACTTAATTTTATGAGGACACATGCAACATTACACTTACATTTTTTTGACAGCAACTAGATGGCTCTTAACTTTGAACTGTAACTATAATGGCTTATTTCCTGAGCGATATGGTTCGGTTTGGTACAGTACAGTATGCATTCATTTCTGTTTCCACTGTCAAATACCAAAATAACAAACCACACCATACAACCTTTTAGACCCTTTAGTAACAGTACGGTACAAAAAAGGGTGGAGCTAGACTTGCTGCTGAACACTGATTGGTTTACAGAGAACTGCCACTTGCAAATGCAGAAAACGCCATTTTTAAATACACAGCTGACTCCATAAAAATACAATTAAAATACTATAATTAATAAGCAATGAACCATGCTAAACAGACACTTGCCAAAAATCAAGAACAGGTGCTGTTGTATGTTCTCCATTGTGGTAAAAGATGACCATATACTTAGGTAGTGTCTAAAAATGTGGAAAACGTGGTGGGTGCCTACTTACCCCATACACTTACCACATGTCTACATTTGAAATAATGAAATAATGAGCACAAGACTCAATATGTGAATGACAATGAAAAGAGTGGAAATGCAAGATTGATAAGGGTGAACCATACCAAATTGTAAAGTAGTGTATTAAACTGTACAGTACTGTTCAGTGGAAGCAAGGCATATGTTGTAATAACCACCTACTGTACATTTGGTCATTTTTTAGATGAGGACAGTACAAGTCGAAATTACTTTTGTCACTCACAAAAACAACTCTGACACCAGTTCACTAGTTCAAACAAACTTTTGTTCATGCAAACGTAGTCTTTCTTTCAAAATGATGTCCTTTAATCTGTAGAGACCGGTGCTTGGGATCCATGCACAAACTATATGTGCACTAGGTAGTTACAGAAACCTGTTACAGGGATTTGGGTCTCCAAAAACTAATTTTCCAGTACCATTTTCCTGGTTTATTTACACTGATCTTTGTTGCATCCTCATCTAATTAGCCTGAATAGTCTGATTCAGTGATGGCTGAAAGCTGGTCCTGCATTAGGGTTGGTCTGATACCCTCCACCTCTCCTTGCCTAGGTGTCTAGACATTCTATGGTTAATGGGATAGTTCACCCAAAAATTTAAATTTACTTATGATTTACTTACGCTCAGGTGGTTCCAAATGTCCGAACGTATGGGTTTCTTCATACTGCTGAACACAAAAGAAGATATTTTGAAGAAAGCAAAAAAATTGTAACCAATGAATAAACTGGAAAAACAAATACTATGGAAGTCAACCGTTACTCATAAAGGTTTAAAACATGTAAAGTGAATCCTAATTTTGCTAAAATTGGGTTTGTCAATGTATTATTTTTGGGGTATGAAACACAGTATGTTTACTGAAGGACTTGGTAGGTATACATACGAGTATGTGTGTGGTTTATCAATGTATGCACACTGTAGAACAGTAACCAGAAGTCACTGTCTTTAATGTTTGCCAAGTGAGTTAGCTAGTAGGCAAGTTATTCGCCATCTCGTGTGCAGCATCACTCTCAACTACAATGTAGTGCCACCCACTCAGGTGACAATGCATTTACGTTGCACACTGATTTGTTAGTGTTATCCGGGACTTAGACATAAGCAGTCCTTTTTGACAGCCTCCCTGAATTCAGAAACTGAATTTGCTCATCTGACAAAAGATCCATAACTTGTATTAGTCATACTTTGGTACGGCTGGAAGCTGCATATGTCAGGTCACAATATATGCGAATGTCTTGCCCTTGACTTATACATTAGCAGTCCGACCTTGACTGGTCTGCATCCGAGTACACTTGAATGATTCTGCCTACTGGCAAAAGGGTACAAGGGAGTTGAGGGTCAGTTTAGGGTAAGTAGTCTGCTTCTAATCAATAGTGATTTTCCAGACTACAGAAGTCCCAGCTCTTTGAGAAAGGACTCAGCTTGAGCTTGATGGAGGACTGCATGTTGAACATCCCTTCTGAGGTCGGCACTGGAGGTGTAGGCCGCCTCATGAATTGTCTTAATGAGTTCCTCCTACCAGGTCCCACACTAAGCCCATCACTGCTACTTTGTTTCCAAGAGCACTCTATCGCCATAAGTAGCGACATTTGAGGTATATTTCACCAGGTCAGGATGCTCCTTGGTGGCAGACTGTGAAGGAGACCGCCGCCACATGAAGCACCTGCTGATCTTGTCACACTGTGAGCAGTATCAGGTCTTCTGACTGGCCCTGAGCTTTCAGCTGCTAAGCTGCAGCTCTGTCTCTATTGATGCACCCCTATCATAACTGTGCATTCACACCGCTGGTGGCGAAAGCGTCAAAGTATTCTGAAGTCATTCATTTTCAATGAGAGCCGGCGGCAATCTCTGCTGAGAAGAGGTGCGACACATCTTCGTTGGTGTGTGCTTCGAGGAGAGTTGAAATCAAGTCAACTCTTTGGTAATGAGCTGTGATGTGGTTTGGAGGCAACCAATCGGAATGTAGAAGGCGACCAGAGGATTCCAAAGAACACAGTCCTGTGAACTTTGGTTCCAACCACAGTTGTTCCCAAGGGTTTGATTATTACAGTAGCCAGATTTCCAATTATTTAAGACATGTTCCTGTTTGCGTACAGGGAGATATATTAAAAAAAAACTTTACTGGTAAGTTACTGATGTGCATTAATGTTATATATATTTTTTGGGAAAAGCGTGAATCGCATGCTAACTATAACAAGAGTACAAAACAGTATTGATGCTTCAGAATATTTTAAAAATATGGACACATTGGATAGGTGGAGCAAAGCCACACCACACCTTAACAACTTGATCTTCCATAGTTAAATGAATATGATAAAAGTTGTGCAACATTTTCCCGCTAGAAAGCATGTTTTTATGCGGGAATGTAAGTGATTTGCTGATATGCTGCAATGCCCCCTTTATATACAAGATCAATGTAGCAAATTTTGACGCTCTTGCCGGCAGCCCAGTAACGGTAGACAGCGTTGTCGGCAGGGCGGCCAGAGGGAACTTTAAGTTTTTGACATGAGTTCTCCTTGGGTTACGTCTCATCACTAGTATTGACAAGTCTCTCATTCAGATCATGCAATACAAGAAGGTGTTTATGGTTGCACGTCTTACACTGATCATCTTTTGTGAGCAGCATAACTCTCAACTACGATGTAGCTCCACCCACTCAGTTGACATTGCGTTTGCGTTGTACACTCTGATTTGTTAGTGTCATCCATGACTTAGACATAAGCAGCACTTTTGCATATAAAGGGTGAGTAAATGATGACAGAATTTTCATTATGCCATGAACTATCCCTTTAATTTCAAGTTTGCTATTTGTGCAGCAGTGACAGACATACATACATGAGATGTAATCATAAACTAGAGTTCCCTTCCCTGATTCTATCACCATATCAGGCTTTTTGTGGTGCACAGATTTACTGATATCACTCCAGCATAAATAAACACAAGCTCATTCCACCACATTTGAAGTCCTTGAGGAGCGCAGCATATTGACATGCAGGAAAGGAAGTGGACCTGAGGAGATTGGGGTGAATGAATTGCTTCCGAGAGTTTTGGTTTTTAAACACAGCTGTGCTCGGACTCAACACAGGGTCAAGTTCATGGTTACTGTTGCACTGTCAGTATGTTTGTGTCTACAGACACATTTGTGTGAGATCTTCCTCTGTTAGCAGGTCAGTCAGTTCAGTCGGCGGACTCATAATAACACTAATGGGTTAAATCTAAACTGTTTTATCACAACATGCAAGACCTCTGTAAGAATGCTAGAATTAGGTAGAATTAAGTGGGCTTCCTACAATCAATCTAATGAAAACAGTCTGTCATCATTTACACACATCATTTACTCAGACATTTTAAAGAATCTTGGTAACACAACCATTCATTCATTCATTCATTTTCCTTCGGCTTAGTCCCTTATTTATCAGGGGTCGCCACAGCGGAATGAACCGTCAACTATTCCGCCATATGTTTTACGCACCAAATGCCCTTCCATCCACAACCCATTACTGGGAAACACCCACACTCTCACATTTACACATGCACTCATACACTATGGCCAATTTAGTTCATCCAATTCCCTTACACCACACGTCTTTGGACTGTGGGGGAAACCGGAGCACCCAGAGGAAACCCACGCGAACATGGGGAGAACATGCAAACTCCACACAGAAATGCCAACTGTCCTAGCCAGGACTTGAACCAGTGACCTTCTTGCTGTGAGGGGACAGTGCTAACCACTGAGCCACCATAACAAAACCAACATTGGAATAATAATGTTATCAGTGTAATCTGTTATTCTGGAAGTTATATCTTTAAATGTGATTTACTAGTGTTTTTCCCCATTTATTTATGCTTTTGAAATGCATTATGGGACCTTAAAGGAAATGTTCACCCAAAACTGAAAGTCATTATTTACTCACCCTTTAGTTTTGTTCCAAACTGGTTTAAGTTTCTTTCTTATTGTGAAGAATGCTGAAAATCTGTAACCATTGACTTCTATAGTATTTGTTTTTTCATATGGATATCAATGGTTACAGGTTTTCAGTTTTCTTCAAAATATACTATTTAGTGTTCAACAGAATAAAGAAACATATCAGGGTTTGGAACCACTTGTCAGTGAGTACATTTTAACCTTTAAATTCTTTAACCTTGACTTTTTGTCAAAAATTTTATTCTACAGTTTAACAAGTGACTTGTGTATTTTTATGCAGTTAAAATATTTAATTTATCATAAAAAATAATTCTATATATGATCCAAGCACTTATTTTTGCTGTTGTCAGTCAATCCTCCGTCAGTGCTGGGTTTTTCTGTTACTAATAGCCAATACATTGTAATCCAAGATGCCAGAAGCAGTTGAACTAAATTTGTTCCAGCGAGTGTTGCTGTTTGAAATTAATCCCTCCAGAAAGTTATTGATGGACTTGCTGTTGTTACTGTTTGTTTACGTTGAGCTAACAGTCACAAACAGCAGCGAGTAGCAAAAGTTTTGGCTATCATTCAGAGTGAAACAGAAGTCTGAGAAAGCGCAGGAACACAGTTAGTGAATGACCTGCGGAAAGACTCTCACCCCTTTGTTTATAATACTGGGTGGCAAACGAGTGACGAAACTTGTAGTGTGTCCGGGAAGTGCACGTAAATCAGGTCTTGCTTACTTACCTCCCTGACTTCTAAGGAAAAGACATTCATCAGGAAAAACACTGATTTCAGGGGCTCTGCTACAAGTTAAATTTGCACTGCCAGACTGAATCATTACCTATGATCAAAATGCAATGAAATCATTTTGATGACAAATAATGGCACACTGATTTACTCAAATAAATTTATAAGAGATTAATAAACTGTATAGCACTTTAAAGTGCAATAATTACTGTTCCAAAGCAGCTTTACAAAAGAGATCATTGGCAGGTACTTTTCTCATTATGTCATTCTGACTGTACTTTATCCTGCTTCTGGGATGGCTACTCACTAAGAATAAATATGAGAAAATTAAATATCCACCTGAAAATCCGCCTGAACTGTAAGTTGCTGAAACCTTTATTTCAGTATGTTAACGTACTTCTAACTGAAACAGAATATTGAGTAGGGAGCAAAGCTTTCTTTCTGTGCATCATTCCCTCTTAGCAAACTAATATTATGAGGGGTATGGTTAAGAATAGTGTGGCTAAAGCCAATAGAATGGTCAAATTTGAACTGAAATTTACTTGCACAGATTAACTTTTCACCTAAAAAATAACAATGTGCACTAGCAAAATAAACACTGTAAATTTTGACTTCACATGGACAATAATTTCAATAACTTATTTTTTACTTCTTAATGAAATAAAGTCCCTAAGTAATAAAAGGAAGAAATGGAGAGGAACAAGTACATTACAATGTATGTTTCAAGATGAAAATGTTTTAAACCAAAAATGTATCGCCATTAAGCTTTAGTTTTTTCTCTCTGTACATTTTTTGTCTGAACAAGCATAAGGACTTTTTTCACTATAATATCATTTCAAGTAACAATACTTTATACAACAAAGAATCTTATCAGGCATTTTCAAAACAAGAATCATTTGATGGCACGTAAAAACACTCTAAATAAGTATCCAAGTGTGGCTCAAACATGCTAATTTATTCATTTGAACTCTTTATCTTTAGCCTGTTTAGCCTCTTTGTTTGTTAGCCTTAAAGGACTACTATTTTCCACTTTTACAAGATGTAAGATAAATCGCTGGTGTCTCCAGAATGTGTCTGAAAAGTTTCAGCTCAAAATACCCATCAGATTATTTATTATACAATGCAGAATATGCCCATTTTGGCCTAAAAATGCAAAGTGTAGCTATTTCTGTAGCCTGTGCCTTTAAATGCAAATGATCTGGTTCTCCCCGCCAAGCTTTCCAACATGCTTGTCTGTTTCTCCTGGGTTGCGTCAGATAAACACCAGTCAGAGACGGAGATGGATGAAGCAGCGATTCAGTTGATGAGCCAGAATGAATACCAAGTGAGTATATTTGATGTATTTGTGATTGACTTTTTTCAAGCCTTTCTGCAACAATAAGTCACACACAAATGCTGTTACAAAGTTGCCAGTACAGACATGTTTAACTTTTGTTTTGGGTCTTGTGTATTGTTGCTCCTCGTATATTGTGGTACCTCCCTCTGTTGAACCCAGTATGCGATTATGAATTACATAGCAGTCTTTATTACAAACATGCACTGTTTTAAAAACATTTTAAACTTGTAAAACTCATTCTTGATGTGCAGCTGATCACGGAGAATTGGAACAGATATTTGAATCCAGTTTTCTTTGCAAATCCTATTCTGTGGACATATGCGTTATTATGATGACATGTTATAATGCTCCTGTCAATCAATTGTGGTAGGCCTCAACATCACTTGGATTTGGATCCTATTTTAATATCAGGACATTTTTAAAAAAGTTGTGTTTAAATCACTCCAAGATGATTGTGGTATAGTTTTTTTTTTCCTGGGATGACTGTGGCATACTGTAGGTGCCCTTTAAAGTCTGAAATGTAGTGGAAGAATTGGTGTGGCTGAATTTTAAAAAGCACCCACATCAGCTCAGCTAAAAGCCTTCAGCACACATCCCAAAACTGTGTGAAGGCCAGAGTATTAGAAAGATAGAAAATAGTGTTTAAATGTTTGATTTAAACCTGTGTTGATGAGCTTAAAACATATCAGACCCCATTTATACTACAAACAAACACACACACACACCCATTTCAGTATCATGTGTACATACCACGGGCTCTCAGATGCCACTGGTCTTCTCTTTAAAGTGATAGTTCACCCCAAAATAAAATATACTTACTATTTTCTCTCACTCAAGTGGATCCAAACCTCCTTCTGTTGAACACAAAAGAATATATTTTGAGGAAAGCTGAAAATCTGTAACCATTGACATTCATAGTAGGAAAAACAAATGCTGTTGCAAAATAGTACCAGTTGTACAAAATGATATGATTTAAAGATACAGAAGTGGCTGGTGTTCACTTAATAATCACATCATTTAGTAACGTCAATATTGTTTCTCTAATTTTTAACTGTGGGCCAGACTGCAAGTCAAATTCTATCAGCACTCTGAAAGTAAAATTAATAAATTAAATTAAATACCACAGATGGCTCCTGAAGACACATTAAGCTCTCATAAAATGAAATGATGGATCTGAACAAAAACTGAAATGTTCTACTGAAGAAATGTCACCTCTCAGGATCACCTGAGGATGAGTACATTTTACGAAAGCATATTTTCGTTTTAAGGTTAAGTATCCCTTTAAAACTCAAACAGATACGCTTGTCTCATCCAACACGTCATCCAAAACAGAAGTAGTAATAGGAAAAAAATCCTAAAGAATAAATAAAATACAAAAATTCATGATCCTGATATAATAAGAATAATATGCTTGTATAATGTTAGCGTGAATTTGTCCACTGACGGTCATTTTTTAGGCATAAATCTATAATCTCTAACCTTTTTTTCATTTTAGAATTATGTGTACTAGTCTGGTTTAGCACATATAATCTGTCAATGAAATATCAAAATATAAATGTCAGGTCAATTTTGTTTGCCTTTATGTGTTATGTTGTGTATATTATCAAAGATTATTTATATTTAAATAACACAATTTAAATAGGCTAATTTAAAGATTAATAAAACATTGGTTTGTTGTATGATTTGCAAGAAAGTCAATAGAATAATACAGAAAGCCAAACAATAATTGTGTTACTTGATGGGAAAATCCCCCCCCCCCAATTGTTTATATAATAGGCTATAAATGTTGCCTAAAGCTCTGTTGCCATAAATTCTGAACCAACATGATCAAGGAAGAAAACACCATTAACATAAAGCAAATGTAAAAGAAGATCTTGCACACATCAAACAAGCCTTTACACACACACACACACACACACACACACACACACACACA
>CAIGQW010034093.1:2077900-2100442 GCA_903798125.1 Danio choprae
CCCCCCCCCCCCCCCCCCCAATTTTATTAATACAATTATAATAGTTTTAATAGCTAATTTCTGATTTCTTTTATTTTTGCTATAATGACAGTACATAATAATTTACTAGATATTTTTCAAGATACTACTATCCAGCTTTAAGTGCAATTTAAAGGGTTAACTAGATTAATTAGGTTGATTAGGCAAGTTAGGGTAATTAGGCAAATCATTGTATAACAATGGTTTGTTCTGTAGACAAGAGGGCTAATAATATTGAGCTTAAAAACGTTTAAAAAAAATTTAAACTGCTTTTATTCTAGCTGAAATAAAACAAATAAGATTTTCTTCTAAAGAAAAAAAATTATAGGAAATACTGTGAAAAAATTCCTTGCTCTCTGTTAAACATCATTTGGGAAATATCTGAAAAAAATAAATAAATAAATAAATAAATACATATCACAGGAGGGCTAATAATTTTGACTTCAACTATATTATTATGATTAATTACAAATAAACATTAAACAAAAATTTAAATAAACATTGCAATACATATAAAAAATAAATCTCTATTTTATGTGACCCGATGTATGCAACAGTAACAGAGCAATGAGTTTAAAAGCTACATGAGGTTGAGCATATAATGATATCTGAACTATAACTATTGCTCGAAGCCTTTTGGGACTCCCACAATTTACAGCAGAGAATTTGATGTTGAACTCAAATAGTCTTTCTAGACCCGTACAAACCAATTTGAACAGTGCTACACAGTTCAACCCTTTGAATTCCACACAAAACAATCCCTGTTGCCATCCACACATGCCGTGCGGATAATTGGCCTGTGCTGCGCGGTTCAATAGTAAGAGCTGTACCACAAGACGCCTAATGGTTTGCCTTTAAGCATTCGCCGTATGCAGCAGAAAACGGTAGCGCATAATGAAAAACATTTCCAATTGCACCAGTGATAAAAACAGTCTAATTATATAAGATGTGTTAGGTATTTTAAAATGAGCAGGTGCTCTGTTATGAGGATGGAGTAAGGGTCCCAGCAGAGGATGCGGGATGCTGGAAGAGGTGTTTAAACGAGCACTTTCTCACCTGTGTGATTGGAGACAGAGAGGGCGACATTGTTGGCGAGAGCTGTTTGCTCAGGCTTCTCCTCTGGTCTCCCCCTGGAGAGAGCGTCAGGGGACTAATGGGGGCTGGCCGCCTCCTGGGTGAACTCGCCATGCCCGTCGGAGGGGGGTTGGACAGCGAGGAGAGGCGCAGGGATGAGTGGAGTGAGGGATTACTGAGAGACGAGTGCAGCTGAGAATTGGTGAGGGACGCCTGGATAGAAGGGTTGCTCAGAGAGGACGACAGCCCTGAGGAGACAACAAACATGACATAATCAGCTTCAGAGGTCAAAAGTTCTTCCTCAACAGCCTTAGTGAAACCGAGATAAACCAATAATGGCTTTACGAGTCACCGCGTTCCTGTCCTGACGTCCACTCCTCAGTGAAAGACACTGAGCGATTGTCTGCAGGTTACTGGAGCAGCGAGAGGCATGGAGAAAAGAGCCGTTTATGAGCAGCCAATTCAGGGGTTAAAGGTCGGCTGTGTCTCTGGGGGATCAGCCAATGGGTGAGCGGCACAGCCCAAACGGGCAGCAGAAACATCCCAGCACACCCCGTTCCCAGACATGAGAGCGAATGGAAAGAATAAAGCTCAAGAGAATGCGAGTCAAAGAGAGCGATCAGATGGCGGATGGATTTAGAAAAAGGGGAGGAAGAGAAAGAGAGAGAGCTGCGGTCTTCTGCATGGATGTGGTCCTTTAGAAAACACATGGCATTCATTCGCCAGAAAGCGCCTACAGTGTAAGCCTACAGTGTGCCGTTAAACAAAGAGCGGAGTGTTCAGCCAGGCCCTTCTGAAGCCAGGAGATGCTTTAACAGCAAACCAGTCTCCTTGAATAACCATTTGGTCACAAACAAAAAGCTCTTTTGATCTTCAGACTGTGTGTGAATTTAATTACGCATGTGTGAAAAGCAGTACGAGTATTTATGTGGCCGTTTAATGCCGTGCACCCGCTGACCTTGTGAGTTTCCGATGCCCAGATGCATCATGGCCGCGGGCAGGTTGCCGGTGCTGCTGCCTCCACTCAGATTGGGATATCCAGCCTCGTCGGGGTCCAGCGGAGTGGGCAGAGGAGAGGGAAAGTGTAGGTTACTGAGGTCAGGAAGAGACCCGCCAGTGTTTAACGTGCCCTGGTAGTGGGACAGACCCGCGTTCTGCTCTGGAGATGGGAATATACTGCAGAAAAAGAGGAGATGGATTAGTTCTAAATGTAATTGACTAGTAAGCAACTAGCAATGACATTTCCCTTCACTTACTTGATTCCAGGCACTTCACAGGACTTTGGCCGGGAGGACAGAGACTGCACCTGCAACCAGGCAACATGTGTATGAAATGACCACAATCCCTGAAGATACATTCAGCAAGCAAGAATCAGTTGGTACAGCTGGGCCTTATTAAAATTAGAATGGCATCATACTCAAATCAATATTAGCTTTTCTGTAATCAACAGTACAAATATGATATTCGAGTCACTGTGAAAACGTACAATTGTTGGTTGTTTATGAAGCGTTGAAGGGTTTTTATAAATTATGTATCCAAGCATCATTTGTTAAAAAAAAACAACAACAACAACAACAACACATAATTTAAAAATTAACACTCGCTTCCCTTTAAAATGACATCTCTACTCTAATGATGTGTTTATTCGTGCAAGGGCTGAAAAAAATCTGCTTTTTCCCAATCCCTCCAGCAACCTGCCACTCACGTGAAATAATTAAAGATATTGACAAATGGCGAAAATCCAACAAATTCCCATTGAACAAAATGCAGTTTCAGAGCCCTTTTTTTCTGAGAAGTTCAACATCTTGTTTATTGTTTTTATTTGTTGATTTTTTTTCAAATGTAAAGCCTAAAGCTTCATGCTATATGCGCCATTTACGCGGCATCAGTTGTCTTTGTATAACAATGTCAAGTGTATTGTCCTTCTTAAAACAAATAAAAAATAAAACATAGTTAATAGAGTCATAATAGAAAAAAAGGTTTTCCTATTTAGATGGATTAGATTATTTCTTTTAAATGCTGACTTGCTTCTTTTGATTTTCAATCACCTGACTAGACCAATGTTAGAAATGGTTAGAACTTAACCGTTTAATATACTGGTTTATATGGCAACACTGAACACACCATAGATAAAATAGAGGTCAATTAAAGCAAGATAAACCCCCTATTTTAATAAATAGCTTAGCTACACATCAGTATGATTTCTGGGTAAAGAGTGAAACCAACATTTCAATACAGTACATAAGCAAAATACACAATAATTTATATATTTATAAATAAAATATAAAATAAAAATGTCCTAAGCTAATATAGCCCTTTATTGTTTTGCTAATAATTAGCCAGTAAAAGTTCTGTGAAATGAGAGAAACACGGTATCAGTCACTCTGTATGTACCTATAATAATGCCAAAACTATTAAATATTTACAGCTGGACTCTGAACATATCTGTTCAGTTTCGAGTACCGTTTGCTTGGAATTAGAGAGCCCATTAATATGCCATTGTGATTGGCTGTGAATTTGATTTATTTTGTTGCATCTCATAAGGGTCTCTTATCTTGAATGGACAGATTAACCATTTGACACTGGAATTTGATTCCATTCATCTAGTTAGGACACAATGTTAGGCTGTCTAAACACATACCCGATATTTACATTTTTATTTAGAAACCATATTTTTAGTCACAACTGACTTGAGTTGAGTCTTGCTACTCTGTACTAAAGATACTGAATCAATGCTACTTCATTTTTATTTTGCACTCACCTTTTTGGCTTCCCATAGTTGTTTGGGCAGTGGCTTATTCACACCGAGCAGATTGTCCTCATTAGGGACAGCAGGAAATGAGAACACTGCAGAGGAAAACAAAAGACAGTAAATAAAAGAAATTCCCATTGTCATCCATTTGTGTCTATGCACAATGTACAGCAGCTCCTCTAAGTTACTAAGAGATAACTTTCTTCGACAGATATCATAAAGTGGCATCATAAACTTCTTTTACCATTTAAAGTGTTCCTCATTGTGTTTTTACACACAGTATATATATATATAGGGCAGCACGGTGGCGCAGTGGGTAGTGCTCTCGCCTCACAGCAAGAAGGTCATGGTTCGAGCCTCGGCTGGGTCAGTTGGCATTTCTGTGTGGAGTTTGCATGTTCTCCCCGTGTTTGCGTGGGTTTCCTCCGGGTGCTCCGGTTTCCCCCACAAGTCAAACTGCACAGTCTGTTGTGAATGGTGCATCCTGCTTATAGTGCCCATATCAATAGTACCATAACTGATATGACATGATTTCTCTCTTTCTTCTCAAAGACTGAGTTGATTTTATGAAATCAGTTCAAGATGTTAATAGGAGTAACACAGCAAGTGCATTATTGGTTTAATTTTGGAGACCACAACTTGGAGATCATCCTCTACGTTCAGTTGTGATCTATACATATTTATAATGTATGTGAGTGCCGAAAAGGTCCCGGAAAGCTCATCATAGTGAGAGAAAAAAAAATTGATCTGGTGCAACTAAGGCTATTGCTGTGTCGTTGATCTAACAAACGTAATTACCCCAGGGGTCGCAATCCAATAAAAACAAAAATACAAAAGGCTGATGACTTTTTATTTGCATGTTGTTGTTGTTGTTTTTTTAACTATTTTTTATATTTTGTAGGATATGGGTAAAATATAGTACTACTAATAGTTTAAAGAGCCCCTATTATGGGTTTTTGAAAACTACAATCAATGCAGATTTAAAGAGATTTAAATCTGAAAGTGCACCGTGTTTAAAACGATTGATTCTATTAAGTTGACTCAGAGTCAAAAGAATGTCCTTTCGTCCGTCGGATTTTTTGCCAAATATGAACTGTCGGATCCTGTAAAACGTGAATGCGCCTTTCCCTTCACACACTAGTGGAGTGCAAGGGATCATGGGATTGATCATGACACAAAGATTACTATCACTGAGAGATGGCCAGACATGCGGCTGTGGGGATTAAAGGTTTAACGTTCTTTTTCCCAACATCATCACAGTATAGGCGATAATTTTTCTGATGACTGATACAATAACCTATGCTGCAACGCGGGATTCGCCAGCCGTTTGTTATTAAAGGAAGGAGCAGCAAATATGTATGGACCAGTTTCTTCTTCCTCCAGATCCTGTAAGTGTTTCTCCTTCCTACACAACATGAAGTGTAATTTAAATGGTTGCCTCGTTTTCTGTAGTTTGCAAAATATGTATTTACTTGTCAGTGCTTGTAATGTATCTCTCAGGTAAAATCTGCTTGGGCTATTCACATATTGTGTCCACAACCAAGTTGAAAACGCGACGTGCGTTTCTTCCTTTACCGATTTAAATGCACTTTGTGCTCGTGATCTGCTGTTTGTTGCTATGGCCACCATCAGCTGTTCCTCACACGTACGGCGTGGTCATCAAAATAGTTCAACTTTTGTCACTGTGTGGATTAATACTGAATGTGTGTCGTTGTTATTACTTAAGGTTGTGTTTAAGAATAGAGGAATATGCTGGTGTTTAACGGCATTGCTTTAATGCATTCCTGCATTGGGCTCTCACATATACTCTATACTCTAAGTACTTCATAACCGTGCTGGGCGTTTCTCTCTGTCTCGCACAGACATCGGACCAATCAGCGGACCAATCAGACATCGGACCAATCATCGGACCAATCAGCGCAGATTAGTCTCTATAATATGCATAAATGCATATTATAGACAATGAAAGTGTTTTTAAATTTTTTTTTTAACCTTGCATGCATATCAACCTGTTGTTGGAGACCCCCAAAACCAAAATATGACCTTTTGTAATAAAGGTCCTTCATAACCTTCATAATAGGGGCTCTTTAATAAAATTAATTTGATTTTCGGAAATCACCAGGCGACCCCCACTTTGCAAACCACTGCATTATCTTAAGGTAAACTATATAGGAGGCATGTAAGCTTAGTTAGACCAGCAGGGGAAAGCAACTATTCCAGCATCTACCAAACCACAGTCAAGTATGAGAGAGATGTCACACTGAGAGCTGATGCTGTCATTAAAGGGGTGAATCTT
This sequence comes from Danio choprae, assembly GCA_903798125.1. Classification (NCBI taxonomy): domain Eukaryota; kingdom Metazoa; phylum Chordata; class Actinopteri; order Cypriniformes; family Danionidae; genus Danio; species Danio choprae. The sequence continues at coordinate 2,084,041 of CAIGQW010034093.1, forward strand.
CTCTTTGTGGTGTGAACACTTGATAGAGAGTCAACAAGGATGACAACAGACACTTACCATCTCCAGTACTGTCCACCTCTGCTTCATTCATGCTGGCTGCAGCACCGCAAACACACAGAGAAAGAGACCAATTAATACGTACTTGTTCTTACACATGGAACCTTTTCCTCTTCTCTGACAAATAATAAGAAATAATTAAAAATAAACAGCCTCTAGCAAGCGAGCTCTCCATTTTATACACTAGCATTCAAAACATTTAAATATTAAATGTTAAATATTATCAAAGCCACATTTATCTGATCCAAAATACTGTAAAACAGTTATATTGTAAATACATTTTAATATGATATAGCTTTTGATATATTCAAAATTATTCGGGAAATTGCAAAAGTGAATTTACAGCAGCCATTCTCTAGTCTACAGAGTCACACAATCCTTCAAAAATCATTTGAATTTGCCAATTTGACAAATGTTTCTTATATATAAACAACGATACATTTGATTTAGGATTCGTTGATGAACAGTATACAGCTGAAGTCAAAATGATTAGCTCTCCTGTGAATTTTGTTTCTTTTTCAAACATTTCCCAAATGATGTTTAACAGAGCAAGGAACTTTAATATTTAATTTTAATAACACTTTCTTTAGTAGAAAGTCTTATTTCGGGTAGAATTAAAGCCGTTTAAATTAAAAAAAAAAAAAAAAAAAAAGCATTTTAAGGTCAATATTATTAGCCCGGTTGGACAATTTTTTTTGATTGTCTACTAAACAAACCTTCATTATACAATAATTTGCCTAATTACCCTAACTTGCCTAATTAACCCAGTTAAGCCTTTAAATTGCACTTTAAGCTGAATATTAGTATCTTGAAAAATATCTAGTAAAATATTATGTACTGTCATAGTGGCAAAGATAAAACAAAATTAGTTATTAAACTTATGTTTAGAAATGTGTTGAAAAAAATCTTATTTTCGTTAAACAGAAATTGGGGAAAAAATGATACAGAGGGGCTAATAATTCAGACTGCAACTGTAGGTTTGATTCTTTTGTTCCTTTTTGAAACCTTGTAACATCATAAATGCGTTTTCTGTTATTTTTATAAACAAATTAAGCCTTCAATCCTTTAATTATAAAAAAAGTACTGAACCCAAAATATAAATATATTTAACTTTAAGCAGAGTTCAGTTCACGGTCTTTGATTTATTGAAATGAGTCTCCCGGAAAGCATGCTCACTCCACCCATTGCAAACTGAGGAGGTAAACTACAAAAAAAGGAATGTCTTAAAAATGTCTTAATGTGCGCCGTCTCTTTAAGGAAACCCCCATGAAGGGACAAAAAAAAAAAAAGAATGCATATCGGGAGAAATCTGTGACCACAAGAGCAAAGTGAATCAATGGAGAGGCATTGTTTTGCACAGACCACAGAGATCCTGTGGAAAACAACCCTCCTTTCTGCTTCCTCTGCTGATGCTGGTCCAGAACTGATGCAGCGTAGGCCTGAAGCCAGATCAACCAGCTCCACCGCCTGAGCAAAGCAAAGCTGCCGGTCTCAGACGCCCAACTGCGACGCACAATGAATCAAACAAAAAGTACGGCGACACCTCATTTCCCCCTCACTGAGAGTCTCATTCAATGCTGTAACTGTCAGGGGGAAAAAAGACAACTAGAACAGAGGAACTTTGGCCTGAGTCCAGAGTCACGTTTTAACTTGCAGCACAAAAGTGCCTAAAACACATTTATAGTATATGTGACGTATTTCTACAATTACATTTATCTAAAATGACCTATACACAGATAGTAAATAATTGACTAAGTTTAACGTTAAGTAATTCAAATAAAGAATGCTTAAAGCGATAGGTCACCTAAAAATTTGCTCACTATTTATTGATTTTTTTTTTAATTTCTGTCGAACAACAAAAGAAGATATTTTGAAGAATGTTGGAAATCAAAAGCCAATGTCAAAGTCAATGGTTATCAGTTTCCAACATTCTTCAAAATACCTTTTTTTGTTGTTGTTTGGGGAGGCTGAGAACAGAAGAAAGAAACTCAAAGAATGAATTAATGAAGACGATTTTCTTTTTTGAGTAAACAAACTTTGAATACATCATACAAAATGCTTATTTCAGTCATTCTACTAAACACTTCATAAAGCACTAATTAAAATACTATTGGGAAAAATGCCAATAGTATGAGTGTTACTTATTTATTACAAGGCTTTTTAACTTATTATGACCTAATAAATAAACAAAATAAATACAGGATAAATAAATATAAATAATTCATTAATAAAAAAGTCATTAATAAATAAAGTAAGCAATGTCAATCAAGTTACCATATATGTTTTTTTTGCCTGATAAAGTGTAAAACTGATGTCGTACATGTCTTTTGTAATGATTTGTAAAATTTACTGGCAGTTTAATAGTTTCAAAGTAAAGCCTACACCATTTTAATTATATAGTGAAGCGAGAGAAAAAAACGTCACTACAGCTGGTGTCAATTCTTAAATTCCAGCGGGGTCAAGAGACTGAATGTGGCCCAGTTTCAATACATTGCTGCTTTTGAGATCTCCACACATGTATAACACTGTTGCATCACACAGTTGAGTTGGCTGGCAGGTTTTCGACCAGACTACTGTGATAGCGGAAGTGAGACGATTTAATTTGATAATTTTTTTTTTTGTCTCATGAGAGAGGCTGGTTTGTACTTGTTCACATTACGTGAGCCTCGCTGCACACCTCCACATACTGTCAACTGTGTGCATAGTTCAGATGAGCTGCCAGACAGATATTAAACGCTTGCTGTCTGCCGTGTCCTTAAAATGAAGCTGTTTCTTATCAGGCTGAACTGAAGTGGTCTCTGTCAAAACAACTGGTCTGGGCCAGAGGCAGACTCGGAGTTCAATTTCTCTCAGTTTAAACGCGTTCATCAGAGCTGCTCCACATCTTCACGTCATATCTTATTTAGACCTATTGAATAAATAGAAAGATCTAATACACACAGACGCTTTTATCTTGGATCTGCTTTAAACTCAGGCCTTTATGCCCTCTGATCAATTTATGTGAGCCAGCGATAACAGAAGGAATGTGAAAGAGCCTAAGACAGAACAACAGGAATGTAATGACTTCAATAAAAAAAAAAAAAATTTTCTGAGACCTTTGGGATTACTATAAGGAAAAAATGGACTTGTATATCTTTTCCCCCCTCTATTTTCTAAATTTTATAAATATATAAAAAATAATAATAATAATAATAAATTTATATACACTATATATATATATATATACACACCCACTGATTAACAAAGAAAATTTAAATACACTGAGTCATTTAAAGTTATTGTCTTGACCAAAGTTTTAATCAATGTCTGGTCAAATAACAATTCAGTATGGAGATAAAAGTCAATTGTTGTAAGAATGCTCACCAAGGCTATACATACTTGATCAGTAATATTGTGAAACACTATTTCGATTGAACATATCTGTTTTGTGTTGTAATAGTTTCAAATGTAATTTATTACTGTAATGCAAAAGTACATTTCTTAGATTCTTAGATTAATAGAAAGTTTAAAAAATAGCATTTATTTAAAATATTTGAAAGATTTATTGTCATTTTTTGCTTACTGTATCCTTAGGAAAAAAAAAACTTATTAACTGTAGGTCATGTCTGTTACTTTTCATAAAGCTCTTTTTAACATTATTCCTGTAAATATAAATATCATACCTTCAAAAGGCATGTAAGGTAACTGCTCATGACAGTAGATATGTTTCTATCCAAAGGTGAGAATTAGATTTAGCTTGGAAAAAGTTTGCATTAAAAATATGTATTTAAAAATAAAAAAATAAAAATAAAAAGCAAATTTTTCATCCAATGATTTAAAGAGAACAAAATCATTGCTTCCTGGTAAACTGGAGCCAAATATATATAAAAATAAAAAGGAAAGTCCAAAGCATATGAACATTTTTTTTCATGTACTTTGAGTGCCTTGGACTTGGAGTTCTTTTGTTTACCTATATGAACACGTTATCCAAAGAGCACATTGATTACCCCGGATTACTTTTAGCTTGATTTAGTTTTTATATATAAAAATGAACTTAATGCAGTAGGAGAAGCCACTGTGGGCCTTTTTTCTTATACAATAAATTACTTGCACCTCAGAAGATAAAATGCAATGAATGTGCCATAGTTTTTGGAGGCATAAACCACTCTTTGGGAGTGCAGCAATGCAGGACAATTCTGGGAGGGAACAATACTGAACCCATTTGATGACAGACTTTGGCTGATGTATTTTAGAATGACCAAAACAACAATGTGTTCCTTCAGAACTATTTTTATCATCACATGATCTATTAAGAAAAAAAATAATACTCTATTTTTTTTTTTTTTATGCACTTGCTGGAATTTTTTTAGTAAACGTGTTTCCATTGTAGTTTATGCAAAAGAAAATTATCAAATAAAATGTTATGCTATATAGTATTATAGGCATTAAGCACGTTTTTATCCAATATTCCAAAATAGGTGAATGGAAGCACGCACTGAAACTGCTGACACGATTAAACAAAAAATAAAAATGTACTGATGCATAAATGTACTGGGACAAGCATAACAATCTCTGCCAGATTTGCACTGATATGATGATGAACCATTTGCACTGCTAATGCAGAACTGAAGGAAGATCATCCCACCCAATGACATAATTCTACAGTCTTACAAACCTCTGTAACTCTGTGCGTGTATGTTAACTTTGGCTATGGTTAGTGTTAGGGAAGTGTGGGCCAGATGATGACATCTGTAAAGCTCATGGGGCTGTACTGTACAAGAAGTATCTTTTAACTGCTCAAGAAACAAATCACTGAAAAATAATGGTAGAGAAAACATCTTTGAACCCCTTAACTTGCACTCTAAGAAACCAAATTTGCACTCTTTTTGACCAATTACTTAAATGTATGTAATATATATATATATATATATATATAATATACATATATTTTTTAATTTTTAAAATTTTTTATGATGACTTGTCAACCAGGCAGTTACGATGCCTTTTAAGGGTTTAAAAGCACTCTGGTTGACCGGGTTTCAGCCATTTTCAGCGTTCCATCTGAAATGCCTGTGTTTGTAACCAAGACAACTAGACAAACAACATGACAGTGAGCCCCAGCTGTGTCGGGCAAACACACTGCAATACGGTCTGCAATAAATCATTGATTTATCATCCATGACTGACAACGTACAATCCAATTGACCCCTTGCATTTATTTCAACTACACTGTTATGCCACACAATAATGGTCTGTGTAATAACAGCATGGCTGTAATAAATGTGGCTGTATGATAGGTATTATACTGGCTCATAATTAGAATGAACACTATTACAAATAAAGACTCTATAAAGGTGCCATTTTAAAAAGAAAAACCTTTGTGCATCAAATGACTATGCGCAAGTAAGAATAATTACCCAACAAAGATTTAAAAAATATTCTTGTACAAATAAAAAAAATTGACATCACTGACTGAGATTAAACTACTCAAGTAGATTACTTTGTTCTTCTGAGGAATTTCAAGTTAAAAAACCTTTGGGTGAATCAAGTTTCAGTGAAGGGGTGATTCCTAGACTTGAATGAAAGTCTTGTTGAGTTAAAGGTCCCATGAAATTAAAATAAAGTTATCTGGGTGTTAGTATTAGTATTGTTAGTTTTTAGAATATCTATAAGCTAGTGTGCTCCTAAAAAGTGACAACATTTGCATTTAGAAGATAAATAACTGATATAAACTGATATAAACATGTAAGGCTTCTAGTTTGTCACTTCTGCCTAATTGAATCAACTTTTTTTTTCCATCAAATTGTGACCACTCAAATGCTCTCTAGTATGTGGCATGCATCACCCACTTCAAGATGCTTCTCATTTGATGCGCTTGAGCTCAACCACACTTACTGGCGGAGCAGTGATAAAACAAAACACTACTGGCTGTTTTATATAAAGGGGAGAAGCTACACTATGTCCCACCCTCTCTTTGTGTTTAGGTTGAGATTACGTCAAACATTGAATAAAAATCCACATTTCAAAGCACTTCACGGGACCTTTAAGCATATAAATGATGGAAAAAAAAAATATTTTTGTGTGAACCATTGCTTTGAAGAACATTTCTGTTACAATTTTTTTTAAAGATATTTTTTTTCTTAGTATTAACAATAGTTAAAAAAATTTCCACAATAAAAAAAATGCACAGAAAAAAAAAAAAAAATAGAAGTATAAAGCCTAAAATCGAATCGAAGTAAACAAACAGGGATTTAGGAGAACCCCATCACCTTGTGTGCAATGGAAATGTTTCATGCATGTAAAAGCCACCATAAAAAGGGTAACTTTTCTTGCAATATGCCAGATTTATTATCAATGATATGTCCTTTCACACCACTTTTTAAGAATAATTCATGTGTCATTGTATTCTAAAACTAGATGTTTGTAATAACATCTCTTTCCTTCTGTGATGACATATTTAATAGCGCAAAGGCAGAACAACCTGTCACTCGCATGAGATTACAGCAATAACAAACAACAATCAAGTGTACTGCCGATGTAGGTCAGAACTTGATTTAGTACATTGCTTCTTGTTCGAGATGCAAATCAGATGTATGTGCATCACAATAAAGAACCCTAATGCAACTTTGGTTTTATGCTGACTTAAAAGGACCACATTATCCTTTATTTTAAGAGAGAAAATACAATGTATTACTATCACTAGTAGTGCTCACCATTCCGCTGCGGTGGTCCTCTGCCCATCTGCTGGTTCATGCCAAAAGGATCCTGTGGGTTTGGGCTCATGGCGCTGGTGTGCAGAGCTGAGTCAGAGTTTGTTCTGTGGCAGAAGGAAAGGAGAGGACGAGAGAAGCAAAACAAAAATTGCTTAGTGAACCATCATAGCATAACCAAAAAAAACCTGATGCAGCAAGGCAAGTCTACATGACCCTTTGCCCTCACTCACTGCCTTTATTAAGCAACTACACATGATGGCCCTTTTTCAAGAGCACTTCACCGAGCGCCAGCGCCTCGCTGCGCTTTACATCCTTTATCAGCTGCGACCTTTAAACCACTCTTAAGTCACACAAAGCAATAATAACAGTGCTGTTGTTGCTATTTGTAGAGCAGAAATTTAAGGTACTACACCACAATGATGCGTGTGGGGATGGGAGGAAAAAACAAAACAGATTAGTAGAAATAAAGATCCCTGATTTGGATTAGTTTGGTATAGTGAAGTATTAGTTTATAGACAACAAAAATGTGGATTCGCTTGAAATCATTCTGTTTGTATTCGAGGAATTGATTGAGACATAAAAGAAAATCTAAACCACAAGAAAGAGGATAATGAAGGAGATCTGCAAGAAATGACAATAGGAAAACAAAACAAAAGAGGTCCAGAGGAGATCTGTGAGAGAGGAATTTGAAAGTCAAAGGTCACCTGTTAAGCTGTGATATTAATCTAAATCCAGGTCGTTTCTCTTCGGTCCATGGCGGTTGCTCCCTTTAGAAATGGAAAGAGTCACGTGTTACTCACTACTGTACCGAGCCTGTGGCCCTGGGTCAGAGGTTAGTACAGCAGGATGAGCAAGCCAGAGACAGAGAGAGACAGAGAGAGAGAGAGAGAGAAAGAGAAAAGGGAAAATTCCTTTGTGACACCTTCAGGAAAACATAAACAGAGCCGCAGAAATCCGAGCCTATTCCCCCAGGTTAGTTTAATACCGTGAGCAGCGCTGATCTACAGCTTCAATTAGATTGGGGCTGTCAGGTCTGGGAGCAAACAAAAGTGCTATAATATCTTCAACGGTTAATGAACCAAAAGAACACGCAGCAGAGCAACCACACACACAAACACACACCACACACACCAGGCAATCACGATACAGACTCCAGCAAATAAACAAATCCATCTCACTGACTGCAAACGCAATCCACAAAAATAAAAGCTTTAATCTTCGTGACAGACAGAGCCATTCAGAGACTAAAACTACAGCTCTGTGACCTTAAAAGAGGTCACACCGATGGAGCCTGCGTTTACTCTTTGAACCATCTTTGAAAATCCTAAAAAAAAAAAAACATGGAACTTGCTGTGCAAATGCTTTTGTGTTACAGGTGGTTGCGAAGGAGGAAGAAAAAAGTAAAAAAATAAAATAACTAGACCCATGTCGATACTCAATATATTGTATCAATGAACAATCTATTCGATATTTATATGTTGTGCACTTCAAAATCGCATGATTGTTTAACATTTAAACTTTTAGAGCACTTTTTAAGAACATTCAGATTGCATTTTGTTCATCACAGCATTAAATGATTTAAGACTTAATAGGCTGTCTATTTACAAACATTCACTTTTTTTACATGTTAATCTGGTGAATGCTGAAATATTGATTGACAGTTCTGTGACCATCTATAGGCTGTTGTTTGTTAACGCTTTACAAAAAAAGTTCCATTTGTTAACTAAACTCATGATGAAACATGGTACAAATTATTAAATCTTAGGTATTGTTGATTTCCTAGTTATTGCCTAATAACTCAAACCATTTGATTAAATGGAGTTAATTAATAAAATTCAGTTGTGTTTTTAACTAACTTTTACAAAGCAGCTAATAAATTTGACTATTTCACATAGTTGATTTTACTGCATTTAGTAACATTAATTAATGAGACTTTATTGTAAAGTGCTACCTATGTACTTTATCATGCTATTGCAATTTAATTTGATTGAAACATTTGTTTTCTCATGTATATACAATGAAGCAATACAATAAAGCAAATTTGGGTTATTATACCTGTTAAAAAGGAATCTTTTTTGTAGATTAGGTCAATCGTATGATAATACTCTATATAAAGAATAAAGATTCAGTAATTAAATCGCAACAAGAAAATCTGATACCGTCATAAGCCTAGACTCTACAGTACTTTCAAAATTGCATACTGCTTGAGCAGGTGCTAGCTTTGAATTTAACTTACTTCATGACCAATAAAAAAAGGAAATCTGGCAATATTTTAAATGAAATTCAAACCTATTACAGAGTCAACAGCGTAAATCCTCCCCTATGGCCCCCGGTGTTTATCAAATGCACAACACAGAAGCTCAGCATAGCAAGTCAATTAGATACTTCTCATCGATTGTTTTTCAGAAGAGATTCCAGGCAAAAAAAAAAAAAAAAATAGGCAAGATTTTTTAAATTTTATGTTTGGATTAAGAAAAATCTGTATTTGTTTAAGAGCGACGCGGTGGCGCAGTGGGTAGCACAATCGCCTCACAGGAAGAAGGTCGCTGGTTCGAGCCTCGGCTGGGTCAGTTGGCATTTCTGTGTAGAGTTTACATGTTCTCCCTGTGTTCATGTGGGTTTACACCGGGTGCTCCGGCTTCCCCTACAGTGCAAAGACATGCGGTATAGGTGAATTGGCTAAGCTAAATTGTCCGTAGAGTATTTGTGTGAATGATTGTGTATGGATGTTTCCCAGTGATGGGTTGCGGCTGGAAAGGCATCCGCTGCATAAAAGATATGCTGGATAAGTTGGCGGTTCATTCCGCTGTGGCGACCCCAGATTAATAAAGGGACTAAGCCGAAAAGAAAATGAATAAATAAAACGTTTTTCCCTTTTTTTTTTTTTTTTTTTTTTTTTTTGCATAATGTCGGATGTTGTGCTATAAAATGCTGTTAAATACTATTAAACGCCATGAAAACAAATAAAGTGAATAATCATATAAGATAAATCACAGTGGCAAAATTATTAGTGAAATTTTAATTCTTTTTGAAATATTTCCCAAGCGCTGTTAAACATTTTTAAACATCTTAGTTTAATAACTAATTTGTAATAACTAATTATTTTGGTCTTTGCCATTATGACAGTACTTAATATTTTACAAGATACTACTTTTCAGCTTAAAGTGCAATTAAAAGGCTTAACTAGAATAATTAGGTTAATTAGACAAGTTTTGTTAATAATATTGACAAAATGAAAACCGCTTTTATTTCAGCCCAAAAAAGATGCTCTCTAGAAGAAATAATATAATGGTAAATACTGTGGAAAATGTCCTTGGTCTTGCACTTGGGAATTATTTGAAAAAAAATTAATTTCACAGGAGTGTTGTGGGTAACGCATTACAAGTAATGCAAGTTACGTAATAATATTACTTTTCTAAGTAACTCATTACTTCAGAAAATTAAGTAATAACTTTGACTTCCTTTTTAAAAAATGTAATGCGAGTTACTTGTTAGTTTAATTAATGAGCTTTAAAAAGATAAATTGCTTAATTAAAATAAATTAACACATTACTTTGAATTTTCATTAATCTATATGTACAGCATGTACAGCTCTGGGGTGAGGAAGTTCTCAGAAGATAACATTATTCTAAATTATAACTTTTCAGATGTGTTTATAGGTAAATTAAGGTTATACAGTGCATAGTTCATTGCAGAGCTCCTCTATTTAAAATAATAATAAACCCCTGCAAGTTCTGAAAGTAAGAAAAAGTAATGCAATGCAATACATTACTTTCCATAAAAAGTAACACAAATAGTTACTTTTTGGAGGAGTAACTCAATACTGTAATGCATTACTTTCAAAAGTAACTTTCCCCAACACTGAGGAGAGCCAATCATTTGGTCTTCAACTGTACTGTAGTTGCAAAAAAAGTTTCTAAAAAGACAAATAACAAATTTTAAAGCAAAAGAAATATCTTCAGGGCTTTCTCAAATGCACAGATGAATAATATACATGTGAAATACTTTATAATTTACGCAGTGAAGAAAAACCACATCGCTAACACATTGAAACAGCACAAGTAGTCTGTCTGCAGCAGCACATGCATCTGTCAGAGCATCTGCCACTTCAAAAATGTGTTAACAGTATCTCACGTGTTATATTCAAGCTCTTAATATAAAGCATGACTCATATTTAGGACAAACTGAATTATGCACTTTCCCCTGCAGCTCACTCCATGCTATTTTTCAGATGCGCTCCTACACTATTGTGTGTCGATGTAAATGCTATTGCCTCATATTTTAGAGTTAATAAAAATATACTGATATATAATACAAACTCAGCATACCATCTAGCCCAATACTGTAATGAACTATAAATTATAGTATTATAGATTATAAATTATAGTATTATATAGTATTATAGTATAAAATAATTATTTACCGACCCCAATGTTTAAACTTCAGTGTGTAAAAAGTAAAATAAAATATTTGTGTGCATCTGTCAAAGCAGCCAATGATATCATAACTCAGCGGTGCCATTATTCATGGCTAGTAACAACATATGGCAAGTGTGTCCAAGAGCACAAAGCAAGACACGCATGCATAATGATCCCCGCTTGCTAACTTCGACGTGTAACAGCCCAGCAGATGTAGACGGAGATCGCTGCTGTCTGCCAGAACAGGGAAACTGGCTCCCGCTAAGAGGGTTAATATATTCCTATCACCAAGACAATAAAGAGAAATAATAAACAGATTTCCTACAGGCCGCTCTGCTGCTACAGCCTGCCAGACCACACTAGGGTGATGTAATGCTGCTTCAATACACTGCAGTTTCAAATGCAGGCAAAAGAAAAGATACTTTAGATACTGCAGAAAGTGTTTTTTTTCCCATGTGAAGCTAGTCTGCTGGTCTGTTTTGAAATGTGTTTGGGTTTAGCTGCTCATGCCACCCATGGTAAAGAGCTATCTGTGAATTAAATGCTCAAAATGCACTCAAAAATAGTTTTGATTTGTTTATTTATGCCTTTAAGTGTTATTATAGTGACATTGAGCAACTACTGTGGTTTTCATTAATAGTTTGTCTATACAGGTTTATTCATTTATTTTACTATTGTACTTATTTTTTTATTACTTAAACTAAATGCAAATTCAAACTTTTTAGACACATTTTATATAATTTGTTCCGTCAGGTAATGTTTATTTTATTTCAGGTAACTAAATTGATTTTAGATTTATGGTTGTAGTTTTCGTTAACCATATTAACCCTAATCTGTTACCTATTATGCAAAGATTATACATTTATAATATACCATGGTGGTCGTAATATAGGTGTTTGAACAGCGTTGTGTGGCTGCAGTGTGAAAACAGTCAGCCTGTAATGATGAACACTCAGATTATTAATTATTTATTTTGATATTAAAAAATAATGTTTTTCCCCTCACACACACATCACCAGAGCCTTCCCTATTAGCATAGACATAGGGAAGAGTGGGAACCAGCAGTCCACAATTATGTTTCTTAACGGTCACTGCTGGAGATATACAATGTCCACGCTAAAGAGGCATTACACTGTAATTGTTGTGTTCTGGGGTGCACCAATGACCACAAGAGTCTCCATAATCTCCCTCTATCTGAACTGTTGAGGATGCGGTAGTTCAATTTAATATTTAAGAGAAATGTATGACAAAAAACAGGGAAAGTCCTAAATGTCTGTGGTAATTATTTTACTCCGGACTGCCTCAAAAACAAGGGTTAGTTCAACACTGGAGTTGCGCAAAGATTGATTTTGATAAAGGCATCAACACCAATGCTTCATTAGAAGTATCAGGCTTTTTTTTTTTTTTTATCGTCCTTCTGCAAGTATTTGCAGTCTGTAAGACTAATGTTGCTAAAGCTAGCATTGTCTCTGCCTGTTTTCACTGATCATCGCGAATAGAAATGTGGTAGTCAGAAAAACAAAAAAGGAAAGTGAAGTTAATTCCGATTCAAACAAATATGAATGCCACTAATGACATTTTCACAGTGTGAGATTGTCCTATTTTGTTATTGCCGGTAAGCCGATCTTATAATGGGAAAAGACTGTGGCTAAAAAGTGTTGCAAAAGGAGCCGGGGCATGTGGAGAAGGAACAATCAGTCACCTTCCACCTAAGCTCTCATATGCCAAATCAGCCACACCCCCTGAACTTCACTTGCTAATGAATGACTTAAATTTACAAACACAAAATACTATACAATTTACTATAGATATAGTTGAAAAAAACAAAACAAAAACAACAACAACAAAAAAAACAGCAATGACATACACTGTAAAAAATGCTGGGTTCCCTACAATCCATTCATGTTGTCCCAACACTAATCGATCAAGTTAACATAACAAATTTAAGTGGTCTGAACTTACTAAAACTAAAACAATTAAGTTGTCCTCAAAAAATCAAGAATTGTTTTAAATAAGTAGTTTGAACAAGCACCAAATAAGTTGAGTGTAGGCAAACTTTTAACAATTATTTAAAATTAGTGATGTCCAATGCCCACGTCCGGTGGCCTTGCTTGAAAAACAGGAAGATAAAAACAGTTCTACAAATGGATGGAAACTTCATTTGCAATTCAAATAGATCTTATTTATGTCTCGAGTGCTTAAAATATAAAGAGCATAAACAGAAAAGTACCATAAGCCAATAAACTCCTAAGAAACGCAGTCGCTAGAGAGAGCGTTAAGTTGCTAGAGAGAGCTTCGTAAACATTGTTATTTAAAGCTGACCTGTGGTCAAATGCAACGTCAAAAACAGATGTCTTTAAACTGGCATCAGGCAGACCACCAAAAACGGAGAGATTCCTCAATGAAAGCCTATCACTGCTGGATCACACTTGAGTCAGGACGAATGCCTTTCTAGAAATCCTCCCAGAGGAAGAGCAGAGCGTGGGACTAAGAGGACAGCACTGACCCATGTTCCTGACCCAGTCCAGCTGAGCTCCACAGGGAAACATATGGATGTTGCCTAAGATTCAGAACCAGCCCCGTTTACCCAGACACCACAGGGACAGCGGGACCCTGGGGAGAGCTTAGCCTGACAGTATCATAGTAGCGCCTTTGTCCCGGAGGATGCAACCGAGTTCTGGGGTACACCAAAACACACAGATTCACACTGCACAACACAGCTATATTAACCTGTTAATGCATGTAGTACATGCATTTTTAACCTTTAGACCTCTATGGGAAACAGTATAGTCAGTTGTTTTCAAATAAGATGTGTTATACTACACAGTAAAAAATATCTGTAAATTGACAAATTCCCTTATTTTGTGATTGATGTTTTTTCCCCCCAGTTATTTATGCTTTTGAATTGCATTGTGGGACCTTGATCTTTGCTCCAAATGCTTTTGATGTAGAAAAGTTTGAAAATGGACTTTTATTGACATTGTTAATAGTTTGAAATGATGTATCGTCTGGGTTGGTGTTGTACAAAAACCTGGTAATAAGCTGCTGGTACATTTTCTGTTATTTTACAGACTTTTCGCCCCTATATATTATTTCTTAAACATTATATTAATTTAAAACTACAAAAATGTCAATAAAAGTCCACTTTGTTAAACTGTAGAGTTATCAGAGATCAACATCCCAAAATGCAATTCACAAACATAAATAAACAGAAAACACTTGTGAATCACAAAATACAGAAACTGTTAATTAACATATTTTACAGTGTAGCGTCCACAAATTTACACCTCTTACATCTTAGACGGATAAACAGTATGTAAACTGATCTTGTCATGAGATGTTGAGTACGTTTACATAGACACCAATACGAATGTAATACGATTAAGACAATACTCTGATAAAGAATCTACCCTGTAAACGGAGATGACCGTTATCCAACTCAAGTCTTAATCGTGGTAAGCCAATTGAATTAAGACATGTGGAGTACAGAAATGTAAACACTTTAATTAAACTACTACTGTCATTTTGCGACAGGATAGGCCATACACACAACTGTTTGACACTATTCTCTGCACCTATCGAGTCAGTACAGGACCACAGACAGCCGCATCTCCAAGAGCACAAGTGCATGCATAGGGAACTCCTGGAGACTCATCACACCCTACATCAACGAACACAATTTTACAAATGCAGAAGTTTGCTTTTAATTTAGCTTCATCAAATTTCATTAAAACAACTCTCTCCTATCAGTTCTTACATCATACTCAGAGTTTGCCACCGGGGCATCAAAGAAATGTCGCTGAATGAAAGTAAAACTGATGAACTGAAGCTGAATGTGTCTAAAAAAGACCAAATGAAGCATCCGAAATTACATCAAACTCTGAAGGGAATATTGGATAGCGTGGAGACGTAATGATGCCAATCGATCTATGTATTATAACATGTGAAACAGGAACATGAAAGGAACCTTCTAAAAGCTCATTCTAAACTCATATAAACACCTTAATCACACTGTATTATTGTCTTATTTAGATTAAGGTAAATAATTTGATTACAGATGTCCATGTGAACCTAGTCAACCATACATTTTAATCAAAATAATCTATTTTCACCTAAAGGATTAATTTCTAGCTCAAAGCAAACAGCAAAATTTTAAGAAACAAAACCGAAGCACGTCAGAATCTGTTTGGATTCAATGGGTTAATACTTCTTTAAAGCTGCGACTTGAGAAGAAAAAAACTAAACAAACAAGAAAAAGTTTAAACAAATGGATGATTAAAAATCTTCAAAACACTATATTAACATGAAGTCTCAGGCTCTCTTTCTCAAGCATTTCAATGCCAATAATATCTTTATATTGGCAACATTAGTACTGCATCAGTCCTCTCACATTTCCTTTTCTGGTGGTAGAGTGGAGTTCGCACTATGAGCTGAAAACAAAACACATCCGCCACCCGCACAGCAGAAATCTGCACTGCTTTGACCAAGTTGTGTGGAAATCGAAGGCAAAGGGTTAATGAGCTACATTGACGGCCTTTTCAGCTCATTAACCCTTACCCAGTGTGTGCTGCGGTAGGTAATGCATCACAGATGTGTGATGTGTGAGAGCTGTAAACAGTTCCTCGAGGGCATACATTAGGATGAGCCTCCCAGTGAAGCAGGACAATCATCCGCTGCTGACCAAAATGCCAGTCCACTGCACTTCTAAATCAATAAAGCACCATGAGCAATCACCTCACACACTACTTATACTTGCACACAATGACCAGTTATTCAGTATTAAATGCTAGCCATCACAGAAAAATAATGAGCTAATAATTTAATTATTAGTGACTAGGGTTGGGTCGATAGATGATGACAATCACACATCGCCGATAGACATCACGATGCTGAGCCACAATCACAATCCTCTGCCCCACTCCCGTCGCAGCAGCAACCCGCTCGCGAAAAATACACACTTAGGCCCCGTTTACACTAATACGTCTTAGTTTTAAAATGGCATTTTAGAACCAAAAAGATTCACACTGGCGTTTCACCTAGCATTTCTGAAAAGTCCTCGTTCCACACTATACTGCTGAAAACGCACATCACGTGACCACACACACACACACACACACACACACACACACACACACACACACACACACACACACACACACACACACACACACACACACACACACACACACACACACACACACACACACACACACACACACACACACACACACACAC
>CAIGQW010034093.1:2100842-2186541 GCA_903798125.1 Danio choprae
ATATATATAAATAAATAAATAAATAAATAAATAAAGAGTGTTTATATATTAAAGTTTTATAGTTTAATTCAGATTAAAAATGGTCATGCTGCATGTATGCTGCATCTTTTCTTGGATCATAATTAAAATGCCTCTCATTTTAAGTGGAAAGAGCACAGGCAAAAACTTACCTTGTTTATTTGAAGAGATTTCTTTTATTTAAGATTTGGGGATGGTACTTTACAATTTCACAAAGAAACATGCAGCAATAGCCTAATAAAAGGACACCTTATCATTTACTGTATAAGGTCTTCAATTTCGATAAAACTAAGTATACAAAATGAAACGCGAAACCAAAACCTGAAATGAATCATTACATCCCTATTTGACAAATCATTGATCTGAGCTGTAATATTCTACTAACTGTTTAATAAAACAGCCTGCAGAATGAAAAAAATAGCTGGATGCTGCCTACATTAACCTACTAATTATTATTGTTATTATTATTAGTCAATTAACTTTTCCATTAACAGGTAATATTTGCAGATGAAATATACTTTTACTCGCTTTCTTTTTTTTTTTACAAATGTAAGCTACAATGATAAAACATATCGGTCCATTATGCACGTATGCAAAATCAAAAACTCGTTTTATTACTACTAAAGCTGCAAAATTAATCTTCTAAACTGTATCTGCACTTTGCTGATGTTTACACAGGTCTAAAAGTAATGCCACATTCGGCTTCACTTTCAATTTCATTTGAATTAATATGCACTTATCTTGAATTTCTTGTTCCTTTTGGTGGCATTTTGCCACAAATCCACATTCATTTCCAAAATTGAGGTTGTGTTGCAGGTTATAAATGCATTACAGACAAAAATATATTCAGGAGTTAGATATTATTCATTTATTTTTAATATTCTATATAATTCAATATTATAATAATTTAGCAGGACTTTTATTTTGAATGCCCCAACAGGCTTATTCTAGTATGATTAAAAGTGATAGTTTACCCAAAAGATGAAAAGTACCTATCGATTACTCTCTCTTGTGCCGTTTTAAACCTTTGTGAGTTTCTTTCTACTACTGAATACAAAATAATATATTTTGAAGAATGCTAGTTCCTGCGACGCCTTAACTTCCATAGTTACTATTTCCATAGTTTCCAAATTACTATGAAAGTCAATGGGTCCCATCAACTACCATTCTTCAAAATATTTTCTTTTATATTGAACGGAAGAAAGAAACTCAACTTTAATTCATTCCAAATATAATCACCTGGCAAACACATTGCAAATCATAGAACAAAACATATTTTTTTCTCCAATGTTATACAGTCCTAACTGTAATATCATTTTGCATTTCAGTCTAACATCAATAAAATCACATAAGACAAAGTTTAGTGTCGTATGTGAGCCGCTCTATAGCATATGGCCGTCACAGCAGTGCTTGGCCACAGTGGGAACAGAAGGCTGCGCTAAAGCTGATCAGGCCAACCAGTTTTCAGGTGTAAACAATGCCACAGGGCGTGGACTCTGAAACTTTTACAAGTCGCAAAGTCAACATGGAGGCTGAGGCAGCTTGCAGGTAAGAAGGCACACTGGCCATCAGCCAAAACCGCCATTCAAAACACGACTGTGATGAGGGGAAGCTTCCTTAAGCCTTTTATTACTGGCTACAATTCACTCCTCGGTAAACAAATGAGGAGAACCGTCCAATGGTTACGCCTCACCGGGGCTGAACCGAGAAATGTGTGCAGGGCAAATGTGCGAGTGTTTGTTCTCACAGAAAAATCTCCCTGTGAGTCGAGCGTGATACAAAAAGATGTGCGCTTCTTGTTATCTAACCTTTTGCTAGCGTTATCTGTCAGTGCTGTGGGTGCGGATTTTCCACATGCTAAAAAAAACAAAACAAATGTGCCGTTACTGTTTTCTTTTCAGGCATCTGTGGGAATAGCCTATGCAAATGCAAAACACACATTAACACTCCCTCTAATGTGACATGATCTCGGTTGCAACATCACTTGATGTCACTACCACGGCTTCATTTCAAGATAACATCATCTTTGCACTCTGCCCTAAAACTGACAGGAGATATGATCAAGTCCTGCATGAAGTAGAATGTAATATGCAGACATGTGTGGATGGGTGTGTGTGTTTGTGTGGATGTCGTAGTAGGTTTAAAGGGAGGACTCACCTTCTCCAGCTGTTGTCAGGCGGAGGAGAAAGGTACATCGTTCCATACGGAGAGCTCTCAGCGTAAATTCAGTCAAGGAAAGTCACAGAAGCTTGAGGAAACACACATGCTTAAAGTGTTGTTTATATGAAATTATTACATATGAAAAAAACATTTTCATGTCTTATAACATTTCTTCACCATCTGTTGTTCAATAAATATTACATTTCATGAAATGTTTTATTTTCATAGTTTTCTTTTTGTCGTCACAAAACAAGTTTGGGGTTGGTTCGTGTTTTTGAAAGAAAGTCTCTAATGCTCACCAAGTCTGCATTTGATTAAGAAACATGCTAACCTGGTGTCCAAGAAACATTTGTAATTATCAATGCTAAAAAGATTTGAAAACTATTTGAAATAAAATTTTAAAAAAATCATTCATTTGAAACATTATTAATGATAAGAAAATCTTACTGGGCCAAAACTTCAACATACATGTAGGACTCAATCAATTCAACGTTGCAGAACAATAATGCACAGAAGAATCTAGATCTAAATCATGCATTTACCAAATAGACAAGAACGTTTCTCATGATCTTGACACGAAAAATATATATATTTTTCGGAAAAAAGCTCAAGCTTAATGTAATTTGCACAATCATAGATGTACAAATTCATTTTTACTTCAATCAGACACTCCAGGCATTCTTCAGTTTGTCTTCCTTTGTGTTGTGTTTATCAGAAGAAAGAAACTCAAAAAAAAAAAAGCTTGGATCAAGTGGAGGATGTGTGAATGATGACAGAATTGTCATTTTTGGGTGCACTATCCCTTAAAATCTATGAGAAATAAAGTGTTTACTAAATCTGCCATTTGTGTCACTTTGCAATGCATCAAACTAAATTCAGCATTACAACTTACAACCTACAAACAGTTTTCTATGAGAGGATAATATTTTGTGTAATTTAAAGCAATGTCCTCATATTCAGGGTTAATCTGCCTGCCTGTAAATAAAATACATTTTTAATAAACTATATAAAAATGTATCTTGTTTTACAATTTTCTGAATGAATTAAACTGCGTTATGTCTTTTCTTTCTAAGTGTGTTCTATGGGAGGAATGGCTTAATGTGAAATCTAATATGAAATTTAACCCCCTCAGCCAGGGAGTGCACACAATTCAGCACCATAGCCAACGAACAGCCACCGATTTAACAATTTAACAAGCCATACACACAGGACAACTAATATAGCATTGATAAACTGCTTCTAGAGTTGAGGATCAAAGTAAAAGTCAATTTGTTCATACATGATTGCTGTGTTCTAGGCTTGTGATGTTGCCAGAATAATAAAAATGATGGGCTACATTTGAACAATCTAAGCACATGGTCTAAAGCACACAGATCAGGTGCAATAAGGGTGTGTCCAAATCCACTTTTGCAATTGTAAGGACAGGAAAAGACACATATCACCCCCTGCTCATGCTCTAATTGGGTTGTCTTTATTCTCATAATGAGCTATGGGTGTGTTTTGGGACTAAATTACATTAAACAAATCAGAATCTGATCTGATTTTTAAGTTGCAGTCATGCCATGACAGATTCTCTGTTTACATAGCAGATTTATAAACTAATATAATTTGTCTTTCCTGCAAATAGGTGGGTGGGATAATTTTTATACATGCAATAACTAACCATTATGACATGTAGGCATTTTTTATTTATGTAGACAATAATAATATTTTACATTTTAATCCTTTATTTTTTTTTATAATTAAAGATGTTTGTCCCTATGTGTGCAATAAGTAATGTGAACATGCTCTCTGGACCCACCTATATCATTAACACGCTCTTTAAATAACAACAAAAAACTATTAGTTTAGTTTCTATTACATATATTAGTTTCTATTAGTCTATTTCAGTTGCCTCAAATTCGCAATGCATCAACAATGCACCTCAACACACCTTTTTTTCAGACCTGAACACCCATGGGCGCACAAACACATTTGCTATTTAAACAATATGGCGCAGTACATAAAAATGATACCTGCGCCGGGCTGAAACTAGCAAAAAACACTTGCGTCGTGCCTAGCATGGGGTGTATGATAGGGCCCCATGAGTAGACCATGGTCTATGATTCACGAAGATTTTCTGTAGAATTTATTTAAACTATTTTGCAGCTTAGTTCCAAAAGTGCACTTAAAAAAAATGTAGTGAAGTACATCTTGCTTTCATACTACGATAAACTTCTCATTATAGGACTCTTTACAAATCACTTTTGCTTTCCAAATCCACTCAGCACTTAAAACAAAAGTCAGAGGAATTAT
Source organism: Danio choprae (assembly GCA_903798125.1). Lineage (NCBI taxonomy): Eukaryota > Metazoa > Chordata > Actinopteri > Cypriniformes > Danionidae > Danio > Danio choprae. The sequence continues at coordinate 2,105,316 of CAIGQW010034093.1, forward strand.
GAGAGAGAAAACAGCACAGCTGAAGAACTCCTTGAATAAACATAGTTTCTTCAACCCAGACCGATGTTGACAATTCTCCTCGTCATATCCGTCTGTGCCAAGACTCTTATTGGGGGGTGGAGGCGGGGGTTACAAGACAGAAAGAAGGACAGAATCTTTCTCTCCTTAACATCTGCTCAGCTCTGGAAAACCCAGTCATCAGTTCTAATGCAGTAATACGAGACTAAGCTCTTCATGCCAACCTTCAACCACCAGCCCACCCTGTGACCTGCACCATGACTCAACACATAATGACCAACCAATGAGAAGAAGAGAAGTCAAAGCTGCACTGCAGAAAAACCATCTTAGGGCACTTCACATTTAAGACCATACGTGTCTATGACCTGCATCATATGTATGAAATCCCTGGCATGACATTGTGTAAATACTGTTGTTGATACTAGGCTTGGGAAGGGTGGGGGGGGTAGCGATGATGACATAAGCCAGACGGCTTGGATTACAAGAGATCCTTCCTAAAATCTAATTAGCCCATGGCTGCTGAAGCGGCGTGGAGAGACTGGGTGGCTGTGACAGCACCTTCCGTCTCGGAAGCTCCAGGATGGCGTGGGTGAGCTAACCTTTCTCTCTGACATTTCACACTCGACCCACACCGCTCGTCCTCCAGTTGGACATCATTCCAGAAATACAAAGCAAGATCAAGGCATCTGGCATCATATATGCCGCTCGAAGGTAGCTACATGGGTTAAGAGGAAGCATGTAAGCGTTAAGTTGGCTAGCGAGCTTGTGAGAGAGTATAATCTTGGCAGACATGGCCGAATCAATGCTAGCAAAACAAGCCAACACTGTGAGGGACATCTGGCACTTAAAGAAAAAAAAAAACAGAGCGAAAGCAAATTTGGGCTTTGAATCCTCCCGCATATTCTCTCACTCAGCAGAATTAGAGTGGCATAAAATGCTTTAGACATTAAGAGAAAAGCCTAGTGGGTGTATGTTTATTTAGAGTCTCTGTTTATTTAGATTAGATGTAGAGGATAGTCTGGAGTCGATTTCCATTCAGATTTAATTTTCTAATTTCAGTTGTAGATTTAGATCAGCAACATTTATAATGACAGTAAAATATCAAACATTTCCTTGGCAAGTTAAACTTTTCTATGCATTATACATATTTTAGAACTGCTCCATAAAAGTATTTTAACACTTTGAGTAGTTAATGATAACAACAGAACTAGTTCTGGGGCTCAGGCCAACATCTGTCTTGCCCACTCAATTAAAATTCAGCATCTGTAAATTTTACTGGTTAATTTCAAGTTTGCCACTATTGCCAGCCAAGTTAAAAATCTAATGTGTCTCGATCTAACAGGAAGTGATGTGGAGAAAGACAACAGTATTTTCTTATTCTATGAGAAGCAGCTTTGCGTTAACTACTTATGACAGCACACAATTGAATGGCAGAGGCTTCAAATTGTAAAAGGCTTGAAGAGGCTTGAAACTCTTCAAAAAGAGAGACTCATTCATGGATTGAAAGTGAATGTTTGTTTTCACTGTGTAAGAGCTTCAGACTGGTATCAGACTGCTATCAACCAGGAATATCATTTATTCCTTAACTGATCAATCGCTTCTATAAATGCCAGAAAATAAGCGTTACAAATTACTAAGATGCAACAGCACATTCATATATTGACATATTCAATTGAAAATGGCTATGCATTTATTTACTTACATTAAATTTAGGGTGGAAATACAAAAGCATGCAAGCATATATTTATGTTGCATGCAATGATGATTTGAAGTGCTCATTTGTATTGCATTTAAATGATGCATTACTTGATGTACTGTAATGATGATGTATTTCAAACTGACTACTTCAATTGTAATGTTGTTTCTGTTTAAAATTCCAATTAAACTTTACTTATAGCCGTGTTTGGTATACATATATGACTATAGTTATAATCTACAATGTAGAGAGAATAATCATGAGGAAAACAGGGAACCATTTTTGTCCATTCATAAAAAATATCTACATTATTTTGCTTAGAAATAGCATGAAAAAGAAGCATGAAAAATAATATCATATTTAATGATATTGAAGGCTATTAAAGAAATTGAAGGTAATGAAATGACAACTGAATAAACATGAAATCAAACTGCAAGCTATGTGCAAATATGATTCATTTGTGCAAATACATTGAAATAGGATTCATTCTTACATTTCGACTTAAGAGCATATCTGACTCAAGTTCACAGTTGCTGACACAGGCCATAGTTGCTGACACAGGTGACACCGTTGTGAGCAGCTATACTCCTGAATCCTAGTAGGAGTTCTATGTTCCACTGTGTTGAGTTTCTTTACCTGTATTTTGACTTTACACTGGCAAATTACGTGATGCTACTGGAGAAATAGGTCAAACTCACACTCATTCAACAAAGAAAAAGGGTTTGAACCAGGGCATGTTTAACAACTGGGGTCATAAGATAAACAGAAAACAAATATACTGTATCCATCTGCGGAACTTAAGACTTGTTAAACAACTCTGCCCACCGGGTTTGCTCTGCTCCTACAGCTCTTAGACCCACCTACACTTGTCACCGGTACCAGAACAGCCAATCACAGATCTTGCGCACCACGCAGAAGTTTTTTTTGAGAGATCCATGTCAGGGTACAGCGAAGAGGATGTGACTGTGCGAAGGCTAAGCCAGACCTACTGTGTGGACTCAAAGCAGAAGTATTAACTGGCCTTAAGGTTAAATAAGACAGAGTTGCCAGATCATTCAAGAAAAAAGGAACAACAACTGGGAGTAAAAATGAATCCCAAAATATATCTGCCTCACAAAAATAAACCAAAAATAATACAGACCAGAACCCAGAACTGCTCATATTTTTTGGTGGGAGTTTGGGGTGAGGAATGTAAGATCCTCTCAAAGATACTTTTAATAAGAGAGCAAGCTAACACTGCTAAAAAAGAAATTGCACTGTTTAAAAGAAGAAGATTAAACAGTACAGCCCAAAGAGACTGATGATAGTGCCAAAACCAAGGTCTTGGGTTGCATGAACTGGTAAACTGGTAAAAAAAAAAAAGCAGATGTCAAAATCGATTCAAATGTGCAGGATGAGTTATGCACTAAAGTTGATCAAATTCAAGTATGAAAAATAGCAATAATGATGCATCACTCACAAGTTGGAAATCTGGATGGTGCTATAGATTAATGAGTGTTAGCAAGCCTTCTCATTCACAGGCCTGAGACACAGGAATCTGAAAGCAACAACAAAAACCTGAAGCTTTAAGCCTAGAGCAAAGGTTTTTAAAGATGATAATAGCCCAGCTATAACCAAGTATTCATTAAAATAATCATCTTTGATTGCGTTAATTGCTGACATCAGTTTCTGGCTGTCTTTAAAACAATCAACAACGAAACAATAAAAACAGACTAGGTGGTAAAGAAAGAAGGAAGTCATCGGGGACTCTGGAGAAACCCGTGAGAATACGCCTGAATATCTTGAGCTCTTGGGAAGGGAGTGGCTCAGTTCACAGAGCAGAGTCGCCAGGAGTCTGACAAACAGGTCTTGCTGTTTTCAGCATGACTGCGGTCACCATCACAAATGCCTTTTTTCCCGCTCAAAGAACAAGGGCGGTCGTGGCGCACCGTGTGGAATTACTTTGAACACATCATTCAAAGCTCTTACGTAACTGAACTGTGCCACGCTTCTTTTTTTTCTTCTGTCTCCGTAACATGTCTTTGTTGTCTGTCTGTATGGCACAGCATCAGAGCAAGTGGACAATTCCCAAACTATTCCACTATTAATGACTATGGAGTAGCTTCTTGCTCTGGGTCTATGTTCAATTCAAATCCCAAAACCCCTGTGCGGCTTCAAAAGATCCAAGATAAAAATCTAATCTATAGCAGTGAAAGACCATTCATGCCCTCCACATCTTCAAAACAACACGGCAACTCAGAAGGCATTAGGGCCTTTTTTGTTTTTTATTTAATCTTTAGCACTAAGCTAAATCTGCAGACTGAAATTATCTTTGAGCCCACAGACGATTAAGCTTACAGACAACCACTGAAAAATTAATAAAAGAAATCCATCAACTGCACAGCCGTGGAGGATAAAAGACCGGCTGGGCCGGCGTAGCAAGTGACTTCATAAACCTGTGTGCTCAATGAATGCAAAACTAGCGGCAGAATGTGCAAGTTGAATGGCAGCAAGGTTTGCTAATCACCCACTAATGAGGACACCAGAGTATCTCTAAATGATTCTCACAGAAAGAAAAAAAAACAAAACAAGTAGGTTGTTGCAGTTACCCACTCATTCACACCCACAGTGCAAAAGTGGGAATATCAATACATAAATATGATTATCATGCAGCCTGAAGCTTCAAAAAAAAAGCTGCCCACATGAGCAAAGGTCAACATGTATGACACACAAACTAAGACAACAATCTGAGCTCATAATGATGACAATAATAATAATAATAATAATGATGCATCTTCTAAGGAAAGCAAAGACCCTCACAGGCAATAAAGCACTTTTTTCCTCAACAAAGGTCTTCACAAGGTTGAACTTAAAGGATATCTGCCGTCCGTGCTTGTCAATAGGCCTGCGGTGCGGTGAGTTGATCCGATTGCGGTCTCGATGGACCCTCTCCACCAGACCATGGTGTCTGGTTCCTCGAACAGAGTCCAGGCCTGAGGGAAACGTCCCCTGTGGAGAAACCATTTTCAAAATACATGTTTAATAGTAACAGCATGAAAACTGTCAATGAAAACTCCATTATCAGTTCATATTTTAGGACTTTAGGGTAAAGCTTGCAAAACACACAGACACACATAAGTGAAGTACTGAAAGTGCCACCATTAGCTTATGTCCCCAGGTGAATTTAGTCTACTCCAAAGTGCTTTTACCTCTCTAGGTTTGGTTTCTCATGGCACACAAAAAGCAGGGATCACTGCTCGATGTCTCAAAGAAGCTTTATTCGCAGCAACAAGAGCACTTTCACCTGAAGGTATAAAACACTGTTCTCCATAGGGGAAAGACACAGATACAGTTCTCCAGCTCTTGGAGCGCACCACTGTATCAAGTGTACTTGTGGGGATTGCCGTGTACTGAAGGAGTAGGAGAAGTGAGGGCAGACTAAGAGGTGGGTACAAACACACTCTTTGTTTTTTTTAAGGAGACGGTTTGCAATTACCATCTCTTGACATCGTTTATCTGACAGTAGAAAAGCAGAGTATATGGCTGTTGCTTATCTTCTCTTAAACGAACATGACTAGCTGGACAGATTTAGAAGACTTGGATAGGTAGATGGAGGGCAAGTCGGGTACCTGGAAATCAGTGCTGGCATTGCCTATTTGGTTGACGTTGGGAAGCGAGCCACCGTAGTACTGTGCCCGATTCTGCGACAGACGGAGCTGCTGGATCTTCTGGAACTGCACCTTTAAGCAAGAGGAAGACAGACAGTGAATGTATTTGAAGAAGTACAAAGAGACTTTGATGAGACATTTATGTATGTTTTTATAACATTTGTATTTAACTGAAGTGGAAATTCTTAGAAATGAATTTGGTTTTAAGTTGCACTTCTTAGCACAAGCAGGAGGACAGTGTGCGTTTTGTTGTTTGGCAAAAGGTAAACAATGAAAATTATCAATTCGGATCAGGCACAAGCAAATCAGGAGGCGTTCTTTCCTCCTTCTAACCAAAGGACAAAATTTGAATCTCAAAGACTGACCTCATTTAGCAATATCAATGGGTTACTACACATAAGCGCACACCATTTTTTTTAAACCTAACACAGTTACATTTTTTCACACCAGGGCATAATTAAATATAAACTTTATTGAAATAAGGTTGCATTTTTATAGGGATTCTAAGCTAAGATCATCCAAGGTGAAACCTTTTTTTTTTTATCATCAGAACATTAAAAATATATATTTTAGCAGAAACTGCGGTCCTTGGTGATCCATACTTAATGCAACTAAATAGTTATTGTACTACTACTAGTATATAGAAAGACAATAAAGCCAATGGCTCCTGGCACTACTTAGAAGGGTTTAGAAAAGATTGGTCTGTGCAAAAAATTGAAGATTATTTGCTAATAGCCCTTTTATTTTATTCGCTGATTTGATTGCTTCTAGTGTCCTCCTTGTAAGCCACTTTGGAAAAAAAGTGTTTGCTAAATAAACTAATGCAAATGTAATGTAAATATTTACAACATAATTAATTTAAATCCACAGCCTCAGCAAAGCCTGAGCACATTTACAACAGGCGCTAGTTTCCTGTTGCATAATGACTTATGCACAGGCGCAAACTGATATGTTAGCTGAAGCTCATGCTCCAGACTAACATGAACATGCTCATTTGCCAAGGCTGTGAATTAAAGATAAGAACTGTTCTATTTTTGCACTGACTCATTTTGCTGTATAAGACCTCAAAGTATGATCAGAAGCCACAGGTATTTTTTGTTGTTGTTTTGCCTGTTTATAACATTTTAACTCTCAAAACCCAGGTAACAGATGCGTTTTATGATTCACCAAGGACCAGTTTCCACTAAAAATCTTAGTTATTTGACAAGCGAAAAAAAAATTCAAAAACTCTTCAACGGCCAAGGGGTTAGTAAATGAACAGCAGTTTTTATTTTATTAACTATGCCTTAAAAACAGTACTTTACTTTGGTCATCTGTGCAGTTTTATTAAGAGGTCCAAAATGTGAAATTATATATATATATATATATAGTCCATATTGGACTTAACTTCATCTAGATTACCGTTTTCAAAAAGAAGAGCCATAAAACAACACAAAATATTTCCTAACTCTCTAAGAAAGATGTGGCTTTAAAACCACTGGTGATACTGTTCCAGGGCGACAGCTCAGTAACACAGGCTTGTTAATAACAAGCACAGATCCTCATTTCCAGCACACACTAAGGGGTCATGGAGATTCACATCCAGCCTTTCAATGTACGCCGTTATAAAAACAATGACACCCCAGCTGTGGAGCAGGACCAAGCTGCTTAGTGAAGCAGAGGATTTCCCTTGGGCAGCTTGCTTAATCTGACGCTCTTCCACTTCTCTGTCAACATCACACATTGGAAAGGACGGTCATTACATTTGAAAAATATATTTAGGCATAAACATTTGAATTAGATGTAAAAGGTTCCATTCATAAACGTGCATCATAACTATGATGTTTTGTGTGTTATACATGTTATATGTATGTGTGAATATGTTTCTTATATATATATATTTATAGTATAAGTATATAGTAGTATAGTATATAGTATATATAAGTAACTAAAATTTAAATAATGTAAACTGAATTTAAATTGTCAAATAAAATTTGGAAAAAAAAATGAACAAACTATGGCATGATTCAAAAGCAGAAATCTGAACATTTCAGTCATGTATGACTGACAATCATGCATTAGGGCTGCACAATATAAGAAAAATACGAAACTGCGATATTATGTTTTTTTGCAATGTATATTACGATATGAATACAATATCACCAGATAGCCTGAATAGCTCTATTTGGAAAGGATTCATTAATTTAGACTGATTTGGGATTATTCTGGGTGTAAATCATACATAAAATAGAATAAACAATTTAAAAGCATAGATAAATACAACAGAGCAAAGCTAAAAAGAGAAATATACAGTGCTTTGTGGTTTTCTGGTGAGCCAAACACTATTCAGGTACAGAAATTGAATACTCGTATAGTAAAATATAACTGTATAATTTTCATTGTATAAACCGTTAAACCAAATAAATGTTTATTAAACTTACAATCAGTATCATTTATTGCATCTGAATGCAGTCACAGGCCTTAAAAACACATGCAGATGACAAACTTTCACTTTATTATGGTTGAACTCCACAAACATCATGTTTTCAATATTATTGCTCAAATATAATCCCAACACATAAACTCAACATTGCATATTCGCACATGTGCACGTAGCAATATCGATGTTGAAATTATATATTGTCCAGCCCTATTATGCATCACATAGGATTATTTATTTGTATCTATTCAAACTGCGTAATCAAAATGCATGAAAACTTTACATGCGATTCAAATACCTAAATCTCAAAATAATACTTCTCAAAATAATATTACTACAATGCATGTAATTTCATCACATTTTACATTTCTGCAACTGATCCAAGTAAAGAATTTTAGGAGGACCTTTGATGACCAGTGGTTTTTCAAGGACTGCATTGCAAACACAACACAGAATTGCATTATATAACATTAACCAGACCATTTCTCACTGAGTAGCCGGCACAGCTTCTATTCTAAACACTTGTCATTTCTAGACTGGACAGCTGTAATTCTCTCCTAGCTGGTCTTCCACTATCCGCTGTAAAATTACAAAATTCTGATGCTTACATACAAAACGGCCACAGGCTCTGCACCCACTTGTTTCTACAAATCAACCTCGCCTCCACAAGCCTTTGGCTAGAAAGTATTCACCACCTTGTGGTACCATCACAAAGAGGCTCTACATCACTTTCCAGAACCTTTTTATTCACTGTTCATCACTGTTGGAAAATCCACCAATCAAAAGGCACCTAAAAGGCATCTTTTCCATGAGCACTTAAATTCAAAATATAAAATAAACTAAATTCTTCCCTACTATAGCTTGTATTTTTCAAAATAAATCAGAAGCTTTGTATTAGCAGCCCTTGATGGGAGTACTGTCTCTTACTATGACTCAATTCCCTTCCTCATAAACTGGGTTTTCATCACCCTGTGTTAATGTGCATTATGAAGTATCGCATAAGAAATGAGTGATGGAAATGCCCAATTAATTAAAACAAAAATCACTTAATTGACTAAAAAGTATTTATGTGTGCATGAAATGGTTTTGGACTTTGGAAAAGGGGTTGATGCAAATAATACAAAATGGAAACGCATTTGCTAAATAAACTCAGTTGTGTCCATCACGATCGCCTTGTTTACTGTTGGTTACTACACTAAAAAGAAATATGTGCAAACTAAGTTTTAGGTATTTTGTGATTCCTGTTTTTTTTTATGCTTTCCACCAACAACTTATATTACTGAAAAGCTTGAAAAAGTCACTTTTATTGATTTTTCAATAGTTTGAATAAATACTCGGTTGGTGCTGTAAATTACAGAGACTTAATTCTCTATATTTTCAACATCAGAGATAAAGGAGATAAAGAGCAATAACCACAAAAATAAAAACAATCTGTTAATTAATGGATTGTGGACTGTATGTTACTAATACAGTCATCCACTAACAACTTGATGGAAATGCACCCATTTTGAATTAGTGATTTTTCCTTTTTTTATGCAGTTTGAAAAGATTTGCTTCACTTAGGATGGAAACCCAGCTATTGTAAGTGACTTTGGATAGAAGCGTTGGCTAAATAATAGTAAAAGGATCCAGAATGTGGAAGCAAGGTTTGTCTTTAACAAAGATTTTTGTCAATTTGCAATAACAGCCACTGACAACAGCCAGTCCTGTTCAAGTCAAATCCAAGACATTGTTTGCCTACAAAACAACAACTGACTCTGCACCGTTCTACCTAAATGAACTCCATTTGAACTTCACATGAAATGTGTTTTTCCAGAATCTTGTTCTTCAAGTGAATGACAAAGTGTGGCAACATAAGTCACTGACTTTTACTTTTCCTGCTCCCCACTGGTGGAATGACCTGCTCAACTCGACCTGAGCAGCTATTATTTTACTATTCTCAAGAAACAACTGAGCATGTATTTTTTGTCAACAGCAGACCTCACTTGACATCAAAACTTATGTGTACGGAGTTAGACTAACTAGGAATTTGTTTGATTTGATTGCTTTTATTGTCCTCATTTGTAAGTGATTACTAAATGATTAAATATAAATGTACATTTCTTTTGCAGGAGGGTCCAGTACAATGCACAAGGACTTCTGAATGAATAACCCCATATTCTACAGTTTACTAGCAAGCAGATGCAAAGTTTGTGGATGGCAACTACAGTACGACAAACGCAAACTTTTGTGGTTTGCACTACAGAAGTACAGTCTCAAAATTACATGTAAGTCGCTTTGAAGAGAAGCATCTGCTATACGATAGATTAAGCATTTAAAACTTCTACAGTAAAAACTGGTTATCTGGTTAACAGCAAGTTTTATATGCACAATTAATTAACCATAAATTGACTTTCCACATAGTTCCATGCCTGACACTTTACTTTATATGCTTTTTTCTCATCAGTTTCTCATCAGTAGATTAGAGGGGTTTTTGTATATCTAGCCCAATATTGCTTAATAACATGTATTGCATTACTTTTTAGTGTAATATGAATGACATTAAAAACATTCCACATTTAATTATGTTTCTCTGCTTGCGGATAAGCTTTTTGTGATGAGATTTAATCATGTGAATTTCTTATCACCATCTGCTTTAAGTGTTTTCTTTTCTGTGTATTACAAAGATACAATGAAGATAATACTTCAAAACATTGCTGTATTAACGTTGTATAAATGAAGGAAATACGGTAGTTTACTGTAAATTTAGAAATATCTCTAGTACTGTATTTTATACTTCATAAAAAAAAAAAACTGGCATTTTTGCTTGCCAGGATTTTACTTTAAATTTGCCGAATTTTTATGTACAGTGTAATTATACTGTATTTAGTTATGTCCACTTGTGATGCTGGACATGTCTAAGGGCAGTGAGCGCGACCGCAGCTGGAGGACTTCCTGCATGCAAACATGTAGTGGGTTTGTAGACAACAAGTGTAACAGCACACAAACAAGAGTTGTTTACATTTCTGTTCAGTCACTACTCCTTTGAAAAGCTCAGAAAAGCTCCTGGTCTTCGCCTGATACCTGACAACTCGCAAAAAAATCATGAATGTGCTGAATGCGTTTCTAAAATAGGAGGTTTAGAGTGGCATCTTCCATCCTGAAACATCTTCAAAATAACAGTTTGGATAAATCATAAAAAAAAATGATCAAACAATCCCTTTGTTGATACCAGTTTGATGTGCAGCCGCCACAAAATATGATTAAGCCATTTGTAGGTTCACTTCGTCGAAAAGTTGTGTGTAAACACTGTGGCATTGATATGTATTTGAGCTGCACAAGAGAAATTGAGAACACAGAAAAGTGATGACTTTGAGATGCCACAAGCATTGTTAGTCACTTCACTGAAAGCGGTAGTTTCTGGCAGATTGTACTGCTTCCTTTGGGATTATTGCCACACCGCTAACTGTAAACATTCATTTCATTTGTGTGAATGTTTGGAAACCTACAACAGCAAGCAAAATGAACGCTTATGAAAAGTGCAAGCCTCACAATAATTAATTTGTGTGTGTCAGAAACATTAGCAACTATGGATGTAGTAGGGCTGCATAATACTGGAGAAATCTGACAATGCAATATTTCTTTTTCAGTGATATACTGTAGTACACTGTTAAAAATGATCGGTTCCACACAATCGATTTGTGTTTGGACTACAAGAAGGAACTAAGTTAACTTTCTAATTTCTCACAAATTTAAGCGAATTGAACATGAAGCAATTAAGTTGTAGCATAAAAGGTTCAAGAATTGTATTGTTTCAGCTCAATTTATATAAGTAGTTTGAACAAACAGCAAATGTCATTTCTTGAGTGTCTGAATCGAGTTTGACCACATGGCTTAAGTAACTCGATTTAGAAAAAAAATCCTTAATTTTAGATTGACTGCGTTGACTGGGATGATTCAATAAGGAAGTAATTTGTATATGCACAAATAAATAGATAAAATAGAGTAAAGACAAAATAGAGCAGAGATAAAAGTGAAATAAACAGTGCTTTGTGGTTTTCTGGGGAGACTAACAGTAATCGGGTACAGAAATGAAATAATCAAATGTAAAATAACACTACATAGTCTTGATTGTATAAACAATTCAATATAATTAATCTTAATTAAAAGGTTCAAACGGCACAAAGCATTAAGGTTTATAATGCACCTTAATGCTTTAAACTCTTTTGAAATGCTCACACAGTCACAGGCCTTAAAAACACATGCATATGACAAACTTTCACTCTATTAGAGTTCAATTCTGCAGTGACTCCACAAATCTCATGTTCTCTATAATCATAACTCAACATTGCATATCCTCTGATGTGATAAATGCGGATGCACACAGTGATATCGATGCTGAAACAATACATTGTGTGGCCTAGGATTTAATGTAATACACTCAAATAATATTTTTGATTCTTGTTGAAACTACTTATTTAAAATGAGCTGAAACAACACAATTCTTGAGGTTTTTATTTGGAACAACCTAATTGTTTTGTTTAATACACTTAAATTTGCAAAAACAATTAAGTTAACTTAATTGATTTGTGTTGGGACAACATGAAGGAAGTGTGTGGAAACTTTAAGAAATGTACAATTTATGAAATGTTCTTTTATAATAACAAAATTGCCATTTTTAACGTCTCTGAAATGCAAGAATTTTCCTCAAGGGCTCATTCCATTGTCAAGAAGACAGATCACTTGTACAGAGTTATAACCTTAAACTCTAACACTTACCAACAACACAACCACATGTTCTCGTGCCCTAGTAGAGGAGGCTGCCAAATCATGAACTGGCAGATCACGTTCATTCATTCCCGCCTACGACACCACACAGAGAGACAGAGCACTGTCTGAGGCAGAGCTGCTTACTGCTAAAACACTGGTCAAAGACCTACACTTGAACCACTACACCTGACCGACATTTCTTAACCCTTCTCTAAACCACACTTCAAAAACTAAAAAAAAAAAAGCAGGCATCAACAAAAACTAAAATATAGCTCAGACATGCCAAGATACACACAGGGATTCTTCCACAACTCAGCCCGAACACATTCAGCTCTTTTACCAAAACTACAGGATGATGTTCACCAATACTAACGCTATCACAATGTGTTAGCAGCTCTAATTGTTTACATGAAGTGAGTTTAAATGAAACTGAAAATGCAAAGCAGCACGCCATGCTAAAAGCCTTTGACATGTCCCCTAAAAATAGTCCCCATGGTAACCAGAGCTTATGGGAAAAACAATGCTGCTTTAAAATCATAAACTATTAGTGACGTTCTTCTCAGGGATGTGTCTATTAGCACAATCTAAAACTTGTCAAGTTGTAGTACCATAAAAAAATGAAGGATCTCTATTAACTTCACTGGTTCCATTCAGAAACTTTAACATCTAAGGAATCTTTATATGGCACAATATGTCTTTTATGGTGGAATAAAACGTTCTTCTGATTAATAACATTCTTCACGCTGTTGTTGTTTTTTTGAAGGGATGTATGTAGAAGTCAGAGACCTTGTTATTAGTGACACTGGAGCCATTTAGTGAACTGCAGCCGGTAACATGTCTTTCTGAAACATTTTCATTTGAGCGAGATTGAGATTCTTTGATATTCTGGTTCGCTACATCCAGCTGTCAATTATTTATGAATACTGATCACTGGTCATGAGAAGCACTTAACTTACATTATGTAACCATATTTGTGTCTTTAATTTGATCCATTTGGAAAATATCCTCAGATATTAAGAAATAGCATCTATAGTCAGTTAGTTTTCTGCTTTTTTAAGTTGAATAATCAACCTTTAGTTTTATAAAGGAACTGTAGGAATGAAATGTCATTTGTATTACTATTATTTAAAGTAAACAGTACATCTTTTATCCACCTAGAAATCTTTTTAGCACCTTCCTGTTTAAAGGCTTAATGCTGGGTTTATTTTCAGATGAATGTACATTATCCATGACAAACAGCATACACATAAATGACCTTCTTTGAGAATCCTGCTGAAAATCAGAGGCACGTTTCAAATAAATAAAGAAATAACAAAACATGTGCTTATTTACTCAAGCATACTGTTTTGCATAATGACATGATTGCATTAAAAACTATGGATTAAAAACTATATTGAAACGTCTCATATTGTCCTGGAATTACACCACATAACCAAATGCTCAATGCTGTTTCTGCAGCCATTCTGTCTAATGTGATGTTACCAAAGCCAAATCTTGATGCCACCACTGTTTTACTGTAGTAACTATGGCATCTTGGTTAGAAACTATGGTTGCCATGGTGACTTCTGCAATCAAATCATCTGTACTTCAAGAAACAAATACGTTTGCAGAATAAAACAGAACACACTTAACTTAACCTCCGACCGAATGTTGTTGACAAGTAAATATGATGAGCTAAATTAAATGCATCAGCCCTTTAATGATGTCAATATGAATCAATATGCGTGCGGTGCGACAGCGGTGCTACTGACATCCACATCCCTCCTCACGAGCTCGATTGAACGTTCATTTTACATTCTCACTGATGCATTTGCGCACAGGACAAATTTAGGCAGCCGAATTTAATGTATGAGATCGACGGAGCGAGCTAATTTCCTAATTTGGCTGAGCTTACCCTTGAGACGGTGAGGTCTGTCATGAGCTGCTCGAAGGCCCGCGTCTCCTCCGCCTGTTTCTGGTTGTGCAGCGCGATCTTCTCGCTGAACTTCCGCGGGTTGGTGCCACTCGAGCCCGGTGATCCAGACATGGTCGGGCCGCAGAGTTTCGTGATAATCTTCGCAGAGAACTGACAGCTGAATGTCGTCGATATAGAAGTTAAATGTGTTTAAGTTGTCCCTCCATGTCTGAAAAGCGAGTAAGAGTGCAGTCCAGTCTCTTTAATGATGTTTGACGAGGTCGCTTTAATGACAAGAGCTTTGCAACCATTAATGGGCTGGAAAACGCGATGAAAGCGGAATAATAACAACTTAATGGGCTTAATTTCGCTTGAGCGCCAATTAACGATGATATCTGGGAATTCCTTTTATTTGTGTAATGCCGCTATTTGTATACAGGCGATGAGCCGAATTTGCTAAAAGTTTGCCAGGAAACTGGACATCGCTAAATATGCAGTTTCGTTTGGCATCACGAAATCAGCCCTTGCTTTGTATCGTGTAAAAAAAGAGGGTGAGAAATTAAATACTGCCCAATACCAAACAGAAAAGCTAAAATATTTCACTTGAATTTACGAAACAAGTTCAGTAGCGACTCTAGCTAGCGAGCTAAATACTTTGGATTCTGACAAGGGCTATTTTAATTATGCATTTTTCATGATTCCACATAAATATTTAAGTGCCTACCATTATTTATGAATTAAGTTGACAGCTGGTGATATAACTGTCTGAATGTGCGTAATTGATTGATATTGCTCGCTAATGTACAGGGTAAAGTCAGCCGTGACAGCTAACCAGCTAATGAGCGATATGATAATCAAAACAATACAAGCGATTTCTCTCAAACCGACTGTAAATGACAGCAAACACTCGTGCGACCTGTTAAACGAATCACTTATACAGCCAATTCAGTTATCCTGATTGCCCACAATACTTGAGTTAGTTTCGTGAGATTTCAACAAGTGGTCTCGCCGATGTAAACCTCATTACGCATTCAAAACTCGTATACACAGGTACGCGCGACAGCAACTTCGCAGCAAAGTAACGTTAGCGGCTGAAAGTGAGCAACAGACACGGACAGTCCTGCGGCCACTGATCGACCGCTGTTGACACACGAGTCTGCCTAAATGTTTAGATGTTACTGATTCGCGAAGTGCCGCGGTGAAATGTGATCGTGTGGTCCGCGTGTGCTGCGCTCTTTTCTCTTCTTCACCGTGTCCATCACCTGTACATCCAGCTGAACTCCGAGGCTCCCACTCGTGATTCCACGCCGCACATTTGTTTTGTCAACTCCGATCCCTCACTCCGAATGAAAACAAGCCGAGGAGAAAATACACAAGCCTGCCCCAAAACTGCAAAGCGATTTTTTGTTTTGTTTTATAAGTTGTGTCCACAAGGAGGCAGTGGGGTTCCCTTAAAGGGACACGCACATAATATTTACGTTGACAATGTGTAACCTGTCATGCGTGCACACAACGCAGGTCACTGTCAGAAAGTCTATTTTTACTAGAGAAGAAAACAGAAAAAGGTGCGTGGTCGAAAACGAATCTTGAAGGAACAAACACCTGAAGCATTACATCTGTTGTAAAAAAAAAATGAATTAAAAAAAATCATGGTAAATGTTAATTATAGGACATTTTTCTTGAGCAGTTAATCAGCATATTCAAATGATTTTTGAAGAATAATGTGACACTGACGGCTGAAGTAATTCAGGTTTGCCACAAAAGGAATAAATAACCTTTAATGTTTTCAATTAGGCTATTGTAATAACAATATAATAATACTTCATAATATTACAGTACAAATTAATGCTAAAAAATGATCTACACAAGAGATATTAGGATGAGCATTGATTGGAATCATAATTATTCACAAGAACTGCTTAGTTTTTCAATAATAATTTCACCCAGCAATATAATGTATGAAAAAACGAGAAAAGGTATGTGGTCGAATGGGAATCTTAAAGGAGCAAACCCCTGGAGCATTGCATCTGTCTTTAAACAAATCATAATAAATAATAATGATAAGACATTGTTCTTGAGCAGTCACTCGGCATATTCAAATGATTTCCGAAGGATCATGTGACACTAAAGACTGAAGTTATTCAGGTTTGCTGTGAAGGGAATACATTACATGTATTGTTTTCAATTATTGTAATAAAATTATAATAACACTAAATAATTTTACAGTATAAATTAATGTTTAAAATGATTTTCACAACAGATAGCCAAACTGGCTTAGGACTTTTGATTGGAATCACAGTTATTCACAAGAACTACTTAGTTTTCCAATAATAATTTCACATAAAATGTTTAATAAAAAAAACTTTTCAATACTTGTAATCTTCTAGAGCAAAACATTTCTCTCTCTCTCTCTCTCTCTCTCTCTCTATATATAGATATATATATATGTATACATATATGTATATATGTATACACACACAGTCAAGCTCAACATTATTGTAACCCCTTCAAATATAAATAAAAGCTGATTAATATTTTTGCAATAATGGTTTGCATTGCAGAGTTGCAATACAAAAAGCCACTGCTGGGCATAAAGAACATGAAGGCTCAACTCAGATTCGCCAGAAAACATCTCGACGATGTCCAAGACTTTTGGGAAAACACTCTGTGGACTGACGAGACAAAAGTTAAACCTTTGGTAGGTGCGTGTCCCATAATGTCTGGCGTAAAAGTAGCACCGCATTTCAGAAAAAGAACATCCCACTAACAGTAAAATGTGGTGATGGTAGTGTGATGGTCTGGGGTTATTTTGCTGAATCAGGACCTGGAATACGTGCTGTGATATATGGAACCATGATTTCTGCTGTGTACCTAAATATCCTGAAGCTGAAGTGGGTGAAGGAGGACAATGATCTTAAACAAACCAGCAAGTCCACATCTGAATGTCTGAAGAAAAGCAAACTGAAGACTTTGGAGTGGCCTAGTCAATGTCCTGACATGAATCCAATTACATGTGATTTTTCAGGTTTTTTATTTTTAATAAATTTGCAACAATTTCAAACAATCTTTTTTCACATTGTCATTATGGGGTATTGTGTGTAGAATTTTGAGGAAATAAATGAATTGAATCTATTTTGGAATAAGGCTGTAACATAAAAAAAATGTGGAAAAAGTGAAGCGCTATGAACACTTTCTGCAAGTTGTCTTGCTTCCTGCCCTACTACCAAAAATGACAATCAACTAGCAAGACCAGCTTTACTGCTCTCTGCTATTGGCTAAATCATATTCTATATTAGTAACCGCATTACTACCTCAATGACATATCTTCTCGATTGTGTGTTTAGCTGCAGGAAATATTAGCCTTTGTTGTGAAGGCATGTGTGGGTCAGCTGCCATATTTCCTCTTGGACATATGCAACATTTGTGCAGTCTACAGTTCTTTTCATTGATGTATTTCTGACAGATCAGTGGTGTCTTTATACTTAAAGAAAACCTCCATTGTGCCAGTTCTGAGAAGAAGCATTATGGGCAAAGCAGATAGGAGGAGGATTATATCATTATTGTAGTTAACACATCGTTGTCACGCTCAGAGCATGTGACTATGATGCTTGTTAAAAGAAAACAGCTCTGCATTTAATATCAAAGCAACTTTAATGCTCGTCGTCATTTCCAGGACCTTGAGTTTGAAACATCTAAAGTTCAGTCTCTTCAGGGAATTGGAGTGCGAGCCTGGGCTGTGGTTGTATGCAGTTGTGGCTTAATGACTTCCAGTCGATTCAGTTAATAGCAAAATGTTTGAAACTCTGCACTTGGATTATATAACATTATAGCCTTTACTAAGATCTAATGTCTAATAATATCTAATTTACTTATAATATATGTAGTTTTTAGGTTACTGTAATTTTGTACTGTTGACATTTGTATGTTATTTTTATGTCTAATAATGTTGTAATAATCATTAGTATCAAGCCTACATTTACTGTAATATTTCAAGCCTTTTCAAAGATCTCTCTCTTTACACACACACACGCACATGCACACGCACACACACACACACGCACACGCACACGCACACGCACACGCACACGCGTTACAATTAAATAAGAGTTTGGTCACAGAACATCATTGGGAATAGAAAGATAATTTAACATTCTATATAAAAATTAATATATTTTTATTAATAGTTTCTTTTGATTTTTTCCTAATTACTTAAAATTATTTCAAAATTTTCCCTAAAATGAAATTAGGTGTACTATTGTTTGGAGTGTTATCTTAAGCTGTTTTGCTAAATTAGCTCTAGTTTTGGCTTTGATACTATTGTTATCTAATGGATATACACATAAATATTATTATATAGCATCCTATTTTCAATTTTTATTAGACTGCACAGTGAATAGAATAGAAAGGAAAGTTTGAGAGACGAAGGATTGGCAAATAACCTCGATCAGGGAATCGAACTTGGGTCACGCGAGCCCCTCAGTGCTTTATGACAGCGCACTAACCAAGAGATCTGTGAGAGGTGTATTTATGCTAGGCTGTGTGTGTGTGTGTGTACATGAGGGTTGGACAATGAAACTGAAACGCCTGGTTTTAGACTACAACAATTCATTAGTATGGTGTAGGGCCTCCTTTTGCGTCAATATAGCATCAATTCGTCGTGAGAATGAAAGATACAAGGCCTGCACAGTGGCCAGAGGAATTTTGAGCTATTCTTCTTGCAGAATAATGTCCAGGTCACTAAGCGATGCTGGTGAAGGAAAATGTTTCCTGACTCACTCCTCCAAAGTGGCTCAATAATAGTTACATCTTGTGACTGTGCAGGCCATGGGAGATGTTCAACTTCACTTTCATGTTCCTCAAACCACCGCCTTTAGGATACAGTGTTTAAATCATTGGGTGCAAATGGTCCTTGGGAATGGTTTGGTAGTCTTTGGCAGTGATGCGCCCATCTAGCACAAGTATTAGGCCTAGGGAATGCTATTATATTGCAGCCCAAACGAGAAAGGTTTAAAAAAAGGTCAGAGCCAGCTCCAAATGGGCTGGTCATCTCCAAGTGGGTGGGACCTCACAGTAACCTGTGTTGTTTTATTAATGTCTACTACAACTACACCAACCCTAAACCCAGCCTATTTGTGGCATAAGTCCCTCCCACTTGCAGGTCTCTCAGCCTTCTTGCAGTGTAAACCCTCCCACTTAGATGTCTCCGGGCTGCAGCGATAGCTACTTGGCCCAAACTATCACTGATCCACCCGCATGCTTCACTCTGGACATGCAATATTCTGAGTGGTACATTTCTTTGGGGCTTCTCCACACCGTAACTCTACCAGATGTTGTCCACAGCCCAAGAGTTTCATGCTGGCACCATTGAAACTGACATTTGGTATTGGCATGTGTGACCAAAAGTTTGGCTATAGCAGCCCGACCATGTATACTGACCCTGTGGGGCTCCCGGCGAACAATTTTGGTGGAAAGGTGCACATTTAAAAAAGCAAATACTGTGGACATCATTCTCTCCATCGCTGTGGTTTCTTGAATTGTATTTATTAATAGTTTTAGCGGTGTAATCTTTAGCAAGTGCCTTAACTTTGTTTTTGCAATTTACGTGAATAAAAACACAAACAAAATAAAACGAGCAGATCTTTAAATCAAGCATTTCAACCATATTTTGAGGTCAACGAATGTCAGGTTTCACTTAGATTAATTTCTGCCACATGAAACACTGGACAGACAAATGTCATCATCATCCTGACCAATAAACTCTAATGTTACTGGTAACATTAGCAAAAAGGACTGTTACATTAACACATTTCAACTACACAGCCACTAATGAGCCATTGAAAAAAATGTACATCTTCATTCAGCTTTATAAAACACTTGAATAGAAAACAGTGTTTCAAGAGTACAGTAACTGCGAATATCCCAGTCAGAGACCAGAAAACAGTAAAGTGCGTAAATCTGTTTTTCAATATATTTTGGAAGAAATATGTGTCTGTACATCCTTTAAATTTAACAATTCATCTGTTTATTGTCATCAGCATTTTCTGAACATAATGAGTAGTAAAAATATGTAACCATAACTGAACTTTTATATTTTGTATATGAGACTGTAAAAACATACAATGAGATGGGCTGACATCATAAGCACTTTGCGTTGACATGATAAAGCTTCTCCATCAAGCTTCCCAATGGTTTATTCAAGTTAAGGCACCTTTAAAAAAACAAATGGACACAAGGCTGCGAAAATTAGAAGGACGTAAACGGAAAAAATCATCCAGCATGCAGTGTCCAAATTCTCAGCAAAACAAAATAAAAAAATTATATATATACGTTTTCCAATAAGTCCTCATTTTCGACCACAGCCAATAAAGTGTACCAATTCATAGCTAGGTTTATACAAATAAAGAAACAAACCAAAAAAATTGCTCTGATAAATATATTGTGGTAACATTTGAAGGAACGCGACTATAACACTTGTCACTTTCCTATATAACAGGGATACTTTGAAACTATTTCATTTCTCCCAAAGAATAGATCATGTGATAAAAATGTTCATTTTACATCTAACATATACAGAATTCAAAGCTCATGCAGGCACAGTTTGCAAAAAAGATCAAAGCAAACTATTGTTGAGACACTGACACTCTCAATAAAAATAGAAAATGCTCAACCATTATTCATCCGGAAGATTTAAGTTGTTGGTCTAAGATTAATAATGTACATTCAAGAAATCTCTCCTTCAAGAAAGGCACAGGGTGAATGCAGGGCTACTCAGAGCAGTGCGGGAAAGATGCTTAAACTGTAAAGATATGTGTGTGGTCTGGGCTTCACTGTGTGTGCAACAGTCTGTCAAGTGCCTCTGAGTTTCTATTTGCCGTAGAACTTCTTGTTGAGCAGGAAAATGAGAAGGTTAACATTTACAGTAGCTCGATCGAACAGCTTCATCACTGCCACCCCCTCATACTGCAACTGGAGCAGGTCCTGTTATTAAAGAGAACCAAAAAAGACAATTTTAGGTCCATTCGCAACAACAGTAACTAGCAATATAACTATAATAGCATGTGCAATAATGTTTCAGATTATTTTTGAAGTCTGCTGTTTTCTTACTGACTGATTTTTTTAACAAGGTGATCGTTCGCATGTTTTTACCCCTGCTCGCATCCTTTTCCCCCTGCTCGCATCCTTTTATGTGAATATGAACAATTAATTATTATTTTTTTTGCATCACCTTAAATGTGTTTAAAGGGTTAGTTCACCCAATGATGAAAATTCTGTTATTAATTACTCACTTTCATGTCTTTCCAATCCCCCGAGACATTCGTTCATCTTCGGAACACAAATTAAGATATTTTAGATGAAATCTGAGAGCTCTCCAACCCATTATAGACAGCAACTTTCCAGAGATGTTCAAAGTCCAGAAAAAAGCGAAGTGATCAAACTGTAATCATACAAGGTTCTAAGAACACCAAAAAAACCCCTGTAAAAATTAATTGTTCACCTTTGTCTTCTCTTCTGCGACAGGTCAGGGTGTACGGTCAATATGACACTTTACCATTAGTCAGTAGTCAAATCGTAGTAAACATTCACCCTGACCTGACCCAGAAGTTTTTTTTGCCACACAAAAGTGTCCTTGCATGATTACAGTTGAACCACTGACTCACATGGAATGTTTTGACCATATTTTTGTTCCTTTTCTGGACAACTGGCACAGTTGCTGTCTTGGGGGATTTGAATGACATGAGGGTGAGTAAATAATTACATAATTAAAATGTTTAGGTGAACTAAACCTTTAAATATTTGAATTACCACAGCAATAAGAGCTGCATTTGTATTACCAGCCTTGTTGTCAGCCCCAGAGTAGTAAAAAAGTTAACAATATTAGTATTGCTATGTAGTATTTCAACTATATCTAGTATTTCAACAATATTGTTTTTCTGTGTGTTGTTATCATTACAGTTGTACATGCCAATTCTCTACAATAATTCTTGAAATATTTATAGTCTCTGGTGGTAAGAGCCATTAGACATAACTAAAATCAACCAATTAATCCTTTTAACGCAGACGTTTTAAAGGGACCTTTTATGCCCCTTTTTGTAAGATATAAAACAAGTGTCTGATGTCCCTAGAGTGTGTATGTGAAGTTTCAGCTACAAAATACCGCACAAATAATGTTTTATAGCTCTTTGAAACGGACACTTTTAGGCTTTGATTTAAATTGTGCCGTTTTAGTAACCGTCGCTTTAAATAAAATGAGATTGTGCTTGAAGAAGGTAGTTTATGGAGACTCCGGTGTTCATTTGTGCATCCTAAAAATCCACATAGTTGCTTACATTATCTTTAGCTGCTTCTCACTCAGGGCTGTTTATGCTAATGAGGGAGAGATCATCACTAATGGGCTTTCCCCCTCTGATGACACGTACAAAGGGAGAATGTCAATCAAAATTTTTCTGCAGACTGTTTTATCAAGTGTGATTATAAAAAATTAGGTTAATTAATTTTTACAATTAGAATCTGCCTATTTTCACACAGTTACCACACAACTGTGTTTAAACCCCTTATAAAAGTGATTTTTGCATGATAATTGACCCCCCCGTGTGAGTTTTTTTTAACGTGACCCTTATTTAGAGCGTGTGCTTTTAAATTTTCCATGTCAATGCATCAAGTGACACTGTAGTCCTGATGATTTATGCATATATTGTTTTTATGCATATATCGTTAACGTCATAATCATATAGTGAAACAGCTAATATTCCGATCCTCAAATATGTGTAAGAACATGCATTTTGAACAGCTTAATGATCATATTATTTGATCTATGATGGGTGCCCGAAGGGTTAATGAGATGCAAAAACAAAAATATCAAGGGAAGAACTTTCACCTGGTATTCTAACATTAATGTCTCCAAATGAACTCCCATCAGCTTGGCTTTCACCTCAAATACTCCCACAGCCTCCGATGGCGAGATCTCGAAAATTACATTTTTATACCTATAAATGATGAACAGCAAATGTAAATACAGATGCACAGTACAATAATATATGAATAAATCAACCCCCCCCCCAAAAAACAAGCAGAAATCAAAGAAACATACTGATTTGTCTGCAGATCATCGATGTCAATGAGCACTCCCTTCTCATGCAGACGGGCTGCTGTGTACTTCTGTGATACCTGCTTGCTCTTCTTCGCCTTGTTATCTCCAGGTTTCTTAGAAACTCTGCATAAAACAATGCCATTCTATCATTTTATCAAGAGCTTTATCCGATCAAAGAAGACAACATGATCTAAACTGAACAGGGAATACTTCTAATACTCACTTGCCCTTGCTGCCTAAATTGTCCATGCAGGTCTTGATGTACTGATTGTAGTAGTCGATCTGCTCGTTGTAGAACTTGGTCTTGGAGTTCAAACCAGAATTGGTCTGCTGAAGCTTCACCAATTCTGCCTTTCGCCGCTGACGATATCGCCTCTGGTTGCGGATGTCCTACAAAAACCATTAACAAGTAAATGGAGATGCGTTAGTGCAGGGGTGCCCAAACTCAGTCCTGGAGGTAGTTTAGCTCCAACTTCTTTTAGCACACCTGCCTGGAAGTTTTTAGTATACATAGAAAGAGTTTGATTAGCTGGTTCAGGTGGGTCTAATTGGAGTTGGAACTAAACTGCAGGACACTGGCCATCCAGGACCAAGTTTGGGCACCCCTTATTTAGTGTGAAAATGAAATGCTACAAGTTCTGTGTTCACATACAGAATACAAATCCTAGGACAAATCCAAAAACAGTACCTTGGCGATGTCATTGATAAGATCCTGGTATTTTTTCTCAGGGTGAACTTTGCCCAACTCTCCTAGTCTTTGCAGGTTGCTCTTGATCTTGTCCTTCTTGCCTTGCAAAGTAAGACTATCATCTACAACGGGTTTGGCTTGCTTCATCTTCTCCGGTGTCTTAGCGTCACGAATGGCTCGTCGCTGCATAGCTCGCTGGTACTCGGCTTCCTGTTTTAAATAAAAGTGCTGACTTAAATACAAAGATTGACAAAGCTTACTTCTGCTCTGAAAAAAAAAACCCAGGAATTAAAGTACCTGCTCAGGTGAAGCTACAGTCTCCAGAATCTCAGTAAGTGTCTCTCCTGGCTGAAATCTGATCACATCTACTATAAGCCTCTTGGTGCTAAATGAGCAATACAAAGGGGTCAGATTTGTGAATTAGTAAACAAGCAATGTGAAACTTTAGTTCTAGAATCTAGTAATCAAGACAGCAAGCAATTCCATGCAAAACTGCATAGGAGAGTCAAAAGGTGATTTTTAAAGGGGGTTGTGCACCGGATATTTACAGGAACCCGGTTATGGCAAACTAGCCCCCAGGCCTGGTTCCCCAAGAATTAATATCCTCTCAGACTATATTTTTGGTTGCATTTGCACCATCGCTTGTAACTCTGAAGTGACAAAAGTGGCTGACAGAAACATTAAGTACTGCATTCAACCAAATTAACAACCGGTTGATAAAAGACAACGTGATCTAAACTGTGTGTTCGTATTGCCATGTTTCTCTCATAGGTCATCGTCGCATTGAGGAAATTTCTCTCGCGGTAAATCTGGATGGTTCAATAGATACAAATATTTTGCAGATACAGCAAAATGCATCTCCGTGTCGACAGGGCCTAAAACAGTCATTTCTTTATCTCAGACAAACAACAGACTGGAGGTCATTATTTTTCAGTGGAGACTAATACAAAAGCTTCATAGAGTGATGAAACATTGATCTAAGCATACATTTCACATCAGATTCAATGGGTTTGGATGGATTGAAATGTTTGAACTTTTGTTGCTAGACATTATGTGTCTGCCAACTTAATGTCACTTCCAACTCAATTTTTTTTGGAAAGTGCATTAATCAAGGCCTTTCTGGGAAGGACACTTGCTGCTTTCAGTATTTGGAATCTGGTACCTTACTAGGTTTTGTAACTGAACAATGGATTTGGGTTACTTTGCGCTTACTTGAGGAGGAGAGTCCTTGCATCCATTTCAACATTGGCCTCATCGGGAACATCAAATTTGTTGGTGAGGGTGAGAGAGACTTCGGTCTTACCCATCATTTCCTTATTGGGATCATCAGCGGGCAGTGGGCTCTCACCTGTGAAAGAGCACCCGTTCATCACTCGGACTCTGCAATATCTTGATATCATGACGTTTTAGCATTTTCAGAGGCTCACCTATTAAAGACTCAATGGTGGGCACCTCTCCTAGGTCATCCAGCAGCTCATGGATGGGATCATTGTGATCTGGTGCAATGGCATCCTGGTGATCCAGCAAAAGCTAAAGAAGATTTCACAAAGTTTGTTCAGTTTTGAAGAAGAACCATACTGGATGTTTACAATAAAGGTCTAGTTCATACAGTTTCAAATGCACAGCTCATACAGAAGTCACTTTCAAATGAATCAGCCTTTTGTTGTCTGAACTGAGTTTTTTATGAATGTCTTGAAATTGAGTTTAAAAGCAAAGTAATTTTAATGACAATCGACACGATCCAGTGATGAGGGGGTGTCGATTGTCATTAAAATAACTTTTTTTTTTCTTTAAACTCAAAATTTAGCTAAGCAGCAGTAAATGTTACCCCTTTTCTACCAGCACAAACTAGGTGTTGGGCCAGTGCTATTGATAGTTCGGAGCTGGTTCGTCTGGTGAGCCTTCTAAAAATTGCTTTGCTTTTCCATGGGCTAGAGAGCCACCAGAGCCAGGTCTGATGTCACTGCAAACGTCTCACCTTTCCCAGTAACAAACGAGGAAGCACCAAATACAAACCTGGCATCAATAATGTGTTGCTTTTAATGTTTATATATTTGCAAACCTACTTCGCACAGCAAATGCAATGCATTCATTCAGTGTGCTGTAGTTTGTATAGACAAAGAATAATGTGTTTGCAGTGTGTCCTAATTTTAATGTATAGAGATTAGAAGCGTTAATGTGTTCAACATTATGTCCCATTTCAAATATGCCATTCAAAATATCTCGATTGTCATAATAACTCAGCCCCTGACACGAGTGGTTCTTACTTCTACCTCAGCAATGTTTATGTCCTACTTAAAAACACCTTTTCATAGTTCAGAGCAGGCGCTTTGGGTGTCAAAAAATGATTTGGAA
Organism: Danio choprae; assembly: GCA_903798125.1. Taxonomy (NCBI): domain Eukaryota; kingdom Metazoa; phylum Chordata; class Actinopteri; order Cypriniformes; family Danionidae; genus Danio; species Danio choprae. The sequence continues at coordinate 2,131,870 of CAIGQW010034093.1, forward strand.
CTAGACTCTGGCTTGTTACCGTGTGAGTGTTGGTGATCTCCCCAATGGTAATGTAGATCACAGGCTTGGTCAAGGTGACCACGTCTGAGTACTGATCCACATTGAACTTGTCCTCCAAAGAGGGGACGTCACAAGCGGACAAAAAGAAACGTCTGGGAATCAGAAAAGTTTTTACATCAGTACGTGAGTATCAGTGAGTATGAACTAAACAACTGGAAATAAAACAACAAACAGAAGCACTCTGATGTCACTTGTACCTAAATTTCTGGTAGGAGTTGGCGAGGTATTCGTTGATGGGGTTCAAATGTGCGTTGTCTCCAAGGAACATCTTGTTGGAGGCTGCGTGCTGCAGCATTTTGGCGATTGATCCCAGGTTTCGCCTCTGTTCTGTGGTCAGCTGACCTCCAGCCGATAGATCGATGATGTCAAAGGCATCAGGAGCCACAATGGCGGGATTCATGTAACGGTAGTAAAGCAGGTTGCCCACAATCTTAAAAGATAAGAAACATGGCCATGTTTTCATTATCAAGCAAACACAAAAGCTGTGCAATAAAAAAAAAAAAATGCTGTTTCTATTATGGATGCACTGAAAATTATTGGCAGAATGGCTTTTAAATTTTTTGGTGTAAGAAAATAACAGAATAAAGTCTATGCCGTGCTGTAATGTTCAGTGCACTTGTTTCACGTTACCACCAGCTATAATCACTGCAGTGTGAAGTAGCTTTCACACCAGATGCGGAAAATGCTGCACTACGAAACCCATTCACTGCAATGGCTTGCAATATGAAAGGGCACATTGCTGGTGAGCTGACCAATATGCAAAAGCAGCAAAGCACACTGTCAATCAGCTTTTGATTTTTAGATATTGAGTTAATGAGTTACACTGAAAAAGTCTGACAAAATTACATTATGTTATATAATAAATGCATTTTTGACTTTGTCTTTTTGGCCAAGTGCATCCAGAATTTTCAGTTTCTGCCCAGAATTTTCATTTTGGTGCATCCCTAGTTTCTATCTTTGTCTAGTTTTTAAAGGGGGTCAACAAAACTACTGCAGCAGGGACAAGCAGCAAAGAATAAGAATGGCGTAGCTCACCTGAGCTGCTCTGGGGCTCATCAAAAACCTCTTGAAAAAGGTATAAGCAAGAGCCATGAGAAAAGCTGGAGCCAGGGCACAGAGAAAGATAGAGAGAGAAAGAAAAAGAGGCATTTTCTCTTTCCATGAGAAAAGGAAAGAGACGGAAACCACATTTAGTATTCAAAGTGAGGAGATTGGAGTACCACAACAGAAGAGAAACACGAGAGCAGAGAAACGCTCAGGATTCAGGACAATGCTCCACAGTGGGACAGAACTGATATGGCCAAGCAGCAGGCGCCAGTTTAGAGCTGTGATATTCAGAGTGTTTAAGGCAAGTCTGTGGTGGTTCGAAAAATAAAGTGTGCAATTACATCAGCCAAACGCTGCACGTGAATAATGCTGCTTTAACTTATACTGGTTGTGATGTGACAAACCTTCAAAAGCTCGTCCTCCGTGGCATCAGGGAACTTTTCATTAAGTGTGTCCTTCAGTGTCTTGGCAATGAACCGCATACCATACCTGCAGGTGAACACAATAAGTCAAACTTTTGTAATATATTATTTCTTTGTTGCTTTAGCTCAAAACACTTTACATGACCCTTTATCTTTCTTTAGCTTAAAACACAAACATTTGAAGTGAAATTTTACTTTAAATGGGTCTATGATGTTATGACAGCAACAGTAGTAACTACTTGTTACATTATGTGGCCTATAAAGGATATGTACTTCAGGTATTATAGGAAGTTAATCCATATACATAATTGATAATACATAATTGTTAATAGTGCTCTGATGGGTTTTGTGAATGATTCATTAGAATGATAATCAACAGTGATAATGTGGCTTCTTTAATTCTAATGAGTCATTAAATGAGTCATAAAGAGGAATTAGCTGTACTGTCCAATCAGTTAAGGGAAGGAAAATAAAAGCGGCGTTGTTTTGTACTCTGCCCTTTTAGCTCATTAGGTTTAATTCAGGCTGCAAGTTCAGTAAAATACAGTACTACTCAGGTTTTTTTGCACAGCACCACTCTTTAACAGCAAGACTTAACACTGACTTACTGTGTACACCTACGTGAACAAAGAAACGGCTCATGATAACAGACATGCATTTGAATATTCAAATCTGGGCTTGCTAAAAGTCATTTTCATATATTCAAGAAAGACTTATGGTACAGGTACACATGGAATACGCTAATATTAGGTCACTCTCACAGACACATACACACACAGAGCTATTTTTGTGAGGACTTCCCTTTTATACTGTACAAACTTTATATTTCAGCGCCACACCCTAATCTGACCCCTGAACACAAGGGGGGTTTCCTTGAAGAAAACGTTCTGTATTTCGACAATATTCAAAAGACTTTTCTGTATGATTAGTAAGCTCATGGAAAAAAAAAACATGTGTCTTCACAAGAACAAAAATGACTAGTACTGCTATACTTGTGAGCACATTTGATCCCAATAAATTAAGGTACACACAGACACAGTAACACACAATTTCATTCAGCAATGGCAGTCTGAATGTCTGAACTCACGGGATTTTATCCAATGAAACAATTATGGCCGAGAGGAATTTGTCTGTGACCGTCCTCATATTTTTGATGGATGCTTCCAAGCGGGTTCGGACCTCCTCGTGACTCATTGCCTGCTCTGGAGTTACATCATACGGCAATTTACTGCAAAACACAATTACACAGTCATTTCACCATCAATAAGTAGCTTGTCATCCAGCGTTACATTTTATTTTAGGACCTGGATTTAATACAATGAGCTTGATTTTTGAGTTGACAATATTAAAACAAGTTCAAACGATTCATTCACTAATTCATTCACATTCATTAATCAAATCTGAGAGTGTCATTTAAGTGGTACAGAAATGTCTAATATCTAATTAAAAATATTACTTGTGCCATTTTTGTCATAAAAACGAAAAGCATGAGATAAAGAACATTTCAAATGATAACTTTAAGACAAATTATTATTTTAAATGTGATTAACTGCCTAATAATTTTACAAACCGCACATAAATTCAAGATGTAAACAGAGATTTATTGACATTTTCCCTGTTTTTAAAGAAGGAAAAAAAACAGTAAAAGAAACCCTAAAATAAATCAGTTAATTAATGCAATACACTAAATGAATTAATCACATCTATTCAAAATATCAACAATAAATTTGAAAAACAGATTTATATTTATTTATTTGTTTATTGCAGGGACAGCATGCATTAATTAGCATTGCTGCAAATGGCTGGTTAGTTAGCTAAAAGGCTATTTTTCATCCGATGTCCCTGGAACATGGTCAAATTGTTTCCTTAAAACAATGTAAATATTCTACAGTGAACAAAGCAATTATAAAAAGAACATTAAAATACACAACTATCCTGATAAATATAGTGTATATTGACAAAGTGTAATACCAATATTATTTAAAAGAGACAATAAATTATATTTAAACATACAATTTATCAATATTTTCAAATTAATAATAACACTTCGCTGTATAGTAAATAGTAAACATACTTAATTAAATTTTAAAAAGTTGTTAACACACCTGGCCTCTCCCGTTTGACTCTCCATCTGGTTGACCCAGCTCTTGTATATGTCGACTGGGTCGGTTTTAATGTTGAGTGTTTTGTCATCCATTATTTCCTTCACGACGGGAGCAAGGATCTGCCGCAGGGCGTTCTGACCTCGAGCTCCTCTGTTAAAGCTGACCACCATCTTAATGACTGTTGGGTTTCCAGTGACGATCTCCTGGATGTGGTCCACTTTTGATCTGCGTTTACAAGACAAACAACAATGAGCGATTGCAAATAAGCGCAAAGATATCTTGACACATAATCAAAGAGCTATTCAAAAACAAATTAAGAGACCACTTGATGATTCTCAGTTTATTGATGATTCTCAATGTATTAGATGAGAGTTTGGATGAAATTATTTTTAACTCACCACTTTATTTTCATGTTCCGCATTTCAAAAACATTGTTATTTAGAAAGACGACAGATGGTGAGAATAACAGATGCGTTCATTTGTTATCATTGAAAATATTTGACAAAATAATGCATTCTTCAAGGCGCATATCCACCAAAGCATTTATGTGCAGTTGAAAACACCAGTGTTCTTCCAAAAATGCTCAACTGTGTGACCAGGAAGACATTGTAATCCCATGGGTGGGCACCGCTAGAAATGGTGATTTATTTGGTCTCTTTTGCTCCTTTCATTAATTTAGTCACTTATTTATTATTATTATTTCTATATATTACTGCCTGCCTGTCCTATACAAATTCGGCTTTCAATATTAATCATACTAATAATGTAGTAGGGGGATTATTATTTTTTTATAATCTTGTAATATTTAATAATCTGTAGCACCGGGCCTGGCTGTGAGCGAACTAGTGGAGATCAACACTTTGTGTAAAACTGATGCTCAGTGTCTCACTATTTTGCTGCCGTTCTAACAGTGCTTTCCCTGTCAACAACTAAAAAACCCAAACTCAACTGAAGGTAAAACACTGGTATTGTGTTGTATTAATAAATAAAAACATCTGAAACATGGCAGCTTTTTATATTAAGTAAAAAAAAAAACCTCAACTGACAACATTTTCATTTAAAATAAAATTTGTAGAAATGTAGTCAGTGTTAGTCAGTGTTGGGGGTAATGCATTATAAGTAACGTGAGTTATGTAGTAACAAGTAAAGTAACGCATTACTTAAAAAAGGACTTGTACATGAAAATGGTTTGTACTTCACTAATAAGACAAAGTACAAAAGCAGAAAACACATTGCTTTAAACTTTCATTAATCTGTAAGTTCTCAGAAGACAACATTATCCTACATTATTATTACTCGATGTGTGTTTTGACAGTTCTGAAAGATATCAAGCCTCAGCCTGGTAAGAAAAAGTAACGCAAAAGTAACTCAAAAGTAACGTAACGCATTATTTGCCATAAAAAGTAACTAGAAAAAAAAGTTACTTTTTTAGGAGAGTAACTCAATTTTGTAATGTATTACTTTCAAAAGTATCTTTCCCAACACAGTCGGTAGTGTACAAAATAAAATATTTCACTTACACGTAACTATAACTGTTAATTAAATACAGAGAAAGTGAGAATTTTTCTAAGTGTTTTCTTAATTTTATTTTTTCACAGCTGCCTATAATTAATGAAAAATAATTCCGTTTGTACTTGATTTCCTCTTGCAGGGCCGTTTTGAAGAGGTTGAGCAAGAGATACTCCTCGCGCTGGTTGGAAGCGTAGTTGTACAATGTGAAAATCACAGAGTCCATGAACTTGGTTGACTTGTTCTGTGGCATCTGAAAGATCAGCTTGGCCAGATAGGTTGGATTTGTCTGAGGAAAGCAGAGAGGAAAAAGAACAGGTCAGCAGCGATGTTGGTTTCAAACATTTGTTGGACTAGCGTTGACTAGGTTTACCTGCAACAGGTAAAAGAGGAACTGATACGCCTCCAGCTTCTCTCTCTTCTCCTTACTGAGAGCCTTCAGGCCTCCTTTCTGCTTGTTCATCATCATAAGGTTGGACAGCTCCCCCTTGTTCTTCTTGGTGAGCTTCTTGCTGTGAGAGACCACCTCCTGCAGCGTGATCTTGTTCTTCACCAGCAGGCCGATCTTGATGTCCATCAGATTGAGGTCGTTCTCCAGCTGCTGGTTGGAGCGGATGTTGGTGATCACTTCCTCTCTGAGCCGCATCAGTTCCAGCTCTTCCTGGAAGTCCTGGTCGCTGTGGTCCAACAGATGGACAAACTTACGGACGACTCCCATTGGAGGATCATCTGCGTTGACTGGTGAAAACAGAATTTGGAGGTTTGTGGTGAATTTTTGTAGTGTTTAAGTTGTGTGCACTACAATACTAGTTGGAGAAAGCAATGTGCAGGTCTGAGATGAGATGGTCCTTTTTGGTGTCTGAATCGAATTCAATTTGCAAAAGCAATTCAATTTACATAAGCCTATTAAAAGGATAGTTCACCCAAAAGAAATTATATTCTGCTATCATTCAGTCACTCTTAACTTGTTCAAAATCTATTTGAATTTCTTTCTTCTGTTGAACATAAAAGAAGATATTTTGAAAAATGCTGGTAGCAGGCACTCATCAACTTCCATAGTATTTTTTCTACAATGGAAGTCGGGTGCCAGCAACCTTCAAAATATCTTTCTTTGTGTTGAACTAATGTAAAAAAAAAAATCTTGTAAAGGTTTAAAACCACATGAAAGAGAATAAACAATGAGCAAATTTTAATTTTTGGGTGAACTATCGCTTAAAGGCAACTAATTACTGAAAACTTCATTTGTGAAGACAGACAGACAGAGGTAAAACAAGGTTCCATTATCATTCAGCATAAGAGATATATTTATCGAAAAAGAAAACACAACACTTATTTCTGACTTGTTAGTAAAATAATTAAAAGAATAAATGTTCATGCTATATTTATTACATTTTAAATGACTTCTTGCAGACAAATGGGTAAAAACCAGCGGTTTGAAGGACAGTGGGAAAGTATAAAAATGTAAAATGGCAATTAATTAGTATTTTGGGGCTACACTGTCATCCTTAAACCGAGTTTAATATGTTATCAAATGCGTTTTGTTCAAAATACACCTGACAAGATTTTTGATAGTTGTGATCATAACTACTGTTACACTGAACTACATTTTAAAAAGTGTCCTCTGTAAATCATGGTATATCTATTGTTTTGATGCTTGAACCACCCCCCCCCCCCTTTTCTTTTTCTTTAAAAACAGAAAAAAATTATTAATGACTCATCTGGCATCCTAATGTTGTCCAATCAAACGTCCAATCAATCTAGCATCTGCCTTCCCTTAAATAAAATGTAAAATATTCTGTCATTCCCTATTCTCCATCCTGTTGTTCCAAATTGGAATGACTTTGAAGTTTAAGCTTTGAAGAATATTTGTAACCCAACAGTTGATTTCCATTGATTGAAAAAAAGACATTCTTAAAAAAATAAAAAAGAAAATGTCATAGAGGTCTGGAAAGACATGAGGGTGAGTAAAGGATGCCAGCATATTCAATTTGGGGTAAACGGTCCTTTTAATACCTCCTACAACCAACCAGCACTGAAAAAAATTAAGATTTTTTTTGATGTGACATTAAAATAACCCTTAAAACTGTCACCACAGAAAAGAACTGTTGTATTCAAGTCATTTTATAGCTTTCTCAATGTTTTAACAGTATTTAAAAATAAAAAAATGCCTTTAAAAGAAAACAGTTATTTGTACAGTATACTGTAGGTTTATAAATGAGATTATGTGAAACTGATTTTGAATGAAGTACATTAAATGCTTACTAAGTGTTTTGTAGTCATCCCTCGCTTTGTTAGCTCGAATGAACGCTTGAATTTTCACCACATCATTGATCTGGACAGAGAAAATTGAAGCATTAAAGACTGATTATATTATCTGAAAGAAAAACACATTCGGTTGGATTGACAAAGTACTCACATGGTCTTTGAAATACTGCAGACGATCTTTGTATTTTTTACGAGCTTGATGCATCCTGACCATTGATTGAATCTGCCAGAATAAAAAAAGGAACACGTTTAGCCACATTTACCTCATTAAAATCAATTAGGACTGAAAAATTGTGTATAAACATGCTAAATATGTCTTGACCACATATTATCTTTTGGCACAGAAAATCAAATACTGTCATTTTATAATACAAGAAACACATTAGGGCTGTACAATAGATCGTTTCAGCTTCAATATGCGAATCTGCAATGGTTGAGTTGGGATTATAATTTAAACCATTTGTGCATAAGAAATGATCCGATTTGTAGCTTCAACAAAGAATTGTAATTGTATTTATTCATACAATAAAGACAGTAGTCAACATTTGAAGTGGATCAAAAATGTTTATCAAAATAAGGACAAAATGTTTGTGGTGGTTTTGATCCACTTCAAATGCTGACTACTGTATACAGTGTTACTTTACGTTTAATTATTTTATTGCTGTAGCTCAATATGGTTAAGACTCTTTAGAAAACAATAAAGCACTGTCTATTTCATTTGTACAGTATGTGTTCTAATGGGGGCGGCACCGTGGCTCAGTGATTAGCACTGTCGCCTCACAGCAAGAAGGTTGCTGGTTCGAGTCCCGGCTAAGCCAGTTGGCATTTCTGTGTGGAGTTTGCATGTTCTCCCCGTGTTGGCGTGGGTTTCCTCCAGGTGCTCCGGTTTCCCCGACAGTCCAAAGGCACACAGTATAAGTGAATTGAATAAACTTAGTTGGACATAGTGTGAGTGTACGCATTCAGCCCTAAAACACATAAGCATCATCTCACCTTGACGGCTTCATCAGAATGATCGTTCAGGAACTGCTTCCTGTCATTGTACTTCTTCCTCTCCTGAAAGCCTCTCCAGTGGGCCTATAAAGCAAACAGAACCAGACGGTCAAAGCTGACTTAGCACAGACCCATGTTATATTTGATATGTCAGTGTTTTTAGGACTATAGCACACTAGTGACCTGTATGCATGTAGCAGATGGCTCTTGAGACTTCAAGAACTGAAGACGCTCTTTCATTCCCCGTCGCACCAGAAACCCACGGCAGCGGGCCTGAAGCTTGCCGATCAGACTCTCGTTGGCCAGCCACAGCTGCTCTCGATTATATGCTTGGGTCACTCCTGACACAACAGACTTCAAACACACAGACAGCATGCCAATCAGGGAGAGGGGAAAAATATTGATGATTCAGCCAGCATGCTAAGTTTTGCCCAATCAAATGTCCTCTAGCATCTCCTATTAGCTTAAGTTGCCCAAAAATGTACCAGATTGTGTGATCATTTATTCTTCCTCCTATCTTTCTAACCTGGAATGAATTTGAAGTATAGGCTGTTTAAGTATATTTGTAACTAGAGATACGCCAATATTTAATAATTCCATATATTGCGATAATCAACATGGATAATATTGATATTGTAGGCACTTCAAAAATATAGTGAATAATTGTTTATCATTATAATTATTAAACTGCTAGAGTGCCTTTTAGCAATATTCAGATTGTTTTATTGGTAGTGGTTGTTTATCACAGCACTGATTTATTTTTAATCATGAACATTTTTCAAATGTCAATCTGGCCTAATTCTGTGACTATTTATAGGCCTACGTCAATGTCATGGCAACTACAAAAACATTTATTAATATTAAGTGATGTTAATTTTTTAGTTAATGCCTAATAATTCTTTAAAATCACAAGTTGTAATCGTTTTATTAAATGATGAGTTTATTAAACTATTGGTCATAATCGTTTTATTCAATTATGAGTTTATTAAATTATGATTGAGTATACGAGTTAATAACTAATAAAATGCAGTTGTATTTTTTAGATTAACTTTAAAATATAACTAATATACAGCTATTGCTTGCTGCTGATTTTAATGCATTAACTAACATTTACTAATGTGACTTCATCCTTTTGCCAGTTAATATGTTTAAAAAATTAATTTACACTGAACATGTACAATAAAGCAACACACTAATAAAAGCTTAAGCAATCAATTGCAACAAGAATATTTGACACAGGCAGAAGCCTATTTGTAACCAAATAGATGATTTCCAATGACTAAAGGAAAAACAAACTTATTATTCATTGTACTTTTTACTTAATGTCTTTAGGCTACCTAAACAAACACCATGGGAACCATATAGTTAGGCTACCTTTTATCAAAGCGTGGTAATCTACAAATGTATGGATATATATAATTTTTACAGATTTGGTTAATACATAAGATAATAATCTTTTCATATGCAAGTGTAAATTTACACCTAAAGCTCAAGATGCTGCTACAGTCAACTCAAACTGTTAAATATGCATTTGCAGAAGCAAAAAAGGTATAGATGTATTTAAATTAAACATGCAGTGCTACTAAATAAGTTGCTGGTATCACAGTATGTAGAATTTGATGCCACCAGTGCCAGTGTTCTCTTCAGTCCAGTGTCAGACTGGATCCCTGTGATATAAAAACTTTAATTTTCATAGTTAAGATTTACCTGTATTTCCTCCTTGTTGAGCTGCGAGTTGTTTGGCGTAAACTCTGCAGGCTTATCCCAGGTGCCTTGTCCAGTTTGGAGGTTGTAGTAATAGTTGTGTCCTCCCTTCACCCAATGTTCCATCCATTCACTGCCGTTATCCCCTACCAGAAAGCTCTATTACTTTCTCGGTAACAATGGCAACATTTGTGATATGGTGTGATTAGGGGTGTGTGGTGTGACCAAAATGTATTTTACGCTACGAGTAATTTTATTCACGGTAATAGTTATTTAACCATATATTGGTTTGGGAGTGCCCAACAAGAGGTTGATACGCATGCAAGGTCAAAAATCACTTTCATTGTTTTATAATATGCATTTATTTATACCTGATTACCCCAACGACTCCCATATGATTTGTGCGGCGATACATTTTTCCAAACTTCTCCTTTGAGTTACGCTAATCTGCGGTGATTGGCCCGATGACCCAGTCTGTTGTGATTGTTTGCTGCATGCATTGCGAGTCAGAAACGAAGTGCCCATCATGGCTTTTAAGTGTTGAAGCAAACTGCCATAGTACAGTATATTTGTGAGCACGATGCAGGAAAGTAATGATGAAGCACTACTATTACTGTATATTGCACTGTTCTTCATCATAACTCCAAGTAATAACAATGACACGTGTTCAGTATTAATCGTCATAATGCAATGTGATCCCCCGCCATCCACTACAGCAGTGGTGTCAAACTCAGGTCCTGGAGGACCTCAGCTCTGCACAGTTTAGTTCCAACCCTGCTTCAACACACTTACCTGTAGGTTTCAAACAAGCCTGAAGGACTTAATTGGTTTGATCAGGTGTGTTTAATTAGGGTTGGAACTAAACTGTGCAGAGCTGCGGCCTGTGCACTACCGTATTTGAGTGAGAGGGCTTGAAGTTTTCCCGGGTCTGTTGGTACAACAAGTGGGTGGGACACGTTTTGTTCAGACGTCACAACAAAACGGCTAGATCCATTTGGAGGATTCATATTAATGTCAATAACTTTATACATGTTGCACTGTTAGATTTAAAACTCAGATGGACGTTTTCATCCACTTAGAGTGTTAGAAACTTTATGGAAGGTAATCAAAAATCCATAATAGGGGCACTTTAAATACATAGTTATTCTGCAAAAATCTACCAAAAAGGTTTTATATAATACATAAATATAAATACTTCAAAAATGTAATGAACTTATTTTATAAATTTTGTTTATTTTAATCCGTTAGTTTTGAACCTAGATCAATATATTGCATTAAACATAAACTTGAATTAACCCAATCATAACAATGAATTCCACTGTATGTCACATTTTACACTTGCATATTAGAAAAGTTTCTCAATTAACACCTTTTCACAGGTAAAATAATAACTATCATTTCAATAACTACATCTATTTTATAACTAAATATATATTGAAATTAAAACCCCTAAATGTATGTAAACAGATAATTCCTTTAGACAAACTCCCAGCATTATTATTATTTTATGGTAAAAATATATAGTCATATCACCCAGACCTAGTTGTTTGTTGTTTTGAGTAGTACAAATGTCAATTATTTTAGTGTAAATATGACGATACGCGTTTGTACTAAATATTAAAGAATCAGCAGAAGAGCCAATCTCACCTTCTTTTCTCTTGTTGTCTTTAATTCGCAGCAGGTCGTCCTGGTAGGTTTGAGCACATTCAGATGTGACTCCATACATGCCAGCCGCAGGGGACCTCAGGGCCGCCAGTGTCTGAGAGGTGTCCTTATTATCCACAGCCTCATTAATGGCCTGGATCGCCTGAGAGACTGAAGGTGGACAAAGATCATTCTTCAGAAAAAACTGACATGATTCAAAGAAAAGAATCATCTGTTATATATTAAAATATTAAGATGTGTTATATATTAAGATATTTATTAAGACTAAACAAAGAGGCTTAATTAATACAGATTTGAATGAGCATTATTACACTGCAGAGCTTCCTCTGAGTCCTTGTTGGCTCTCAGGATCGCATCCTGAATCTCATCTAGCCAAAGCACTGCAGATGGATCTCCAGATTCCTGGAAAGAAAGAAAAAAATAAACATTCCAAAGAATTATGCTTCTGATCACTCTAGTCAAACCAAATTCACACAAAACTTTCCCCATTCCTTGTGGTTTATTTGTTTGAGTTTCTCAATAATTCTAGTCTTTTCAAAATTATCATTAAAATGAACTTTATAATGAATATTACTTCTATATTTAAAAAACATTACAATAATATTTAAAAATCTCTAATCAACAAACAGCAGTGTATTGTTTTGGAATAAATTAATGGTTTAGACCATTAGACACATTTAAACACTACCAACTACTGATAGTTTTAGCCCCATATTTACACAATTTCACTAAAAATGTTATATTATTATGTTATGTGTAAATAAATTATTTAAACTGCTTGTATAAATAATAATAATAATAATAATAATAATAATAATAATAATAATAATAATAATATATATATATAGTAATGCCTGTTTGATGCTATTCTCATATAATTGAGTCATATCTGATTTCCACAGTCCTAGTCATTAATCATCTTTCAGAGAAGAGGGCCCTAAGCACGCATTGCAGAAGATCTTTGAACATTTTTTCAAACATCTTCTGTACACCATAGAATAAAATAAACAGCAGTAAAAAAAAAAGGTAATAAATTAATTATGAGGTGAACTGTCACTACAATTACAATGTTTTTACTGTCAACAGATGCAGTATGATATGAATGAGAAACACACCAATATCATTTAGAGACAACAAAAGCTGCATGAACTTGTCGAGACTGAAAGAGAATTGGTGTTTAATTATTCAATAATACAGCTTCAACAACTACACATAACCCTTCAGGAAAAAAATGGCACAATTTCCTTACAGAATTGCAGCAGAGAGCTATAAACAATATTAGGTTGACTGATTTCAGTGCAGATAATATTCTTTGGGGGCAATAATCTACAGTATAATATTCTTCATTACATTAACCACATTTGTGTTTTTAATAAAGGCAGCTGACAAATAGGCTGCAAAATGTTTTTTGTTTTTTTATAAGTGACCTTTTTTCTAACACTTTTTTGGACACTTCCCTTTATATAGATATTTTCACTTTATATGAAATTATATAAATAAATAAAAAATCTCCATGTCTTGTTGGACATTTTCAATAAATTGGTCACACCAAAAGAACAATTTTATAGTGTTTCAAAAATTACAAAAAATGTACAGGTGCAGGTCACAGGGGGCTTCAGTCAAGTGATCTTGAATGGGGTCATTCACCTAATTAAAGTTTTCAGTGGAAATGCCCATTTAAAGCATTTATAGTGTCACACCACAGGACAAAAGTTTCAGTGACAAAATGTATCAAGTTCCCATGTTTTTACAAATATATGGATAAAAAAAAATACTATTTACTAAAATAACCACTTGTAAAATTAGGCCTAAGATATCTATTAATGATTTTATGATTTTCTTTTTGATTCGTAAGAGTTGTCATTTATTGAAATATGCTTGAGGCATATCAGATCATAGAACAGTTTTGAGATTTGGCTCAAAAATGAAAAAAAAAAAAAGTACTAACACAGCAGTTTTTATAACAAGAGGTTCATGAAAAACAACTAAATGTTTAAGCATTTACTGCATTTTAAATGATGATAACACTAATTACAGTATAGACTTTTTTTAAATGTTAAAATACAAAGTCACATCAACAACCCATAAACATGCAAAAAGGAAAAAGATCATTACTGCAACCACCACCAAGTGGCGCAGTTGCCCACTCATTCTAGTGCTGACCGCATGCTTAGCTCAGTTTCCGGAGCACATTTGCAGCTCTCCGACTGGCTGAACGCAGAGGCTCCTCCACGCCGTCTTTGCCCGCCTTTTATTGCAAACATACAGCACCAAACCTGAGGGTGTGGCGACTTGTGCAACAGAGGAAAACTTTGCTCCATCGGGCTGGATAAGGCTCTGCTTCACAGAGTTACGGCTGTATAAATCTAATGGCTGCTGGATTAGAGAGCAAATAGGACTTAATGTGTCTCAGTGGGGTGGGGTGGAAATGATCAGGATCTAAATATCTGAATAAAATCTGCCAACTGTAACTGAGGAAGTGAAAAAGGGTGTGGTGTAATGCCCAAGATTACATTACTGTCTTTTCTGGGCCTGTTTACAACACTCTGTGATAAAGAGGAACTTATTCTACTGAATCTACGCTTTGGTAAAGATCACCCTGAAATGCTTGTGTAGGCAATTATGGCACAGGATCTTACACAAAAAGTGATGTATTGCCCGTTTTTTTCCCAGTATTGCTCTTTTGGTTCAGAATGCGAGTGTACTGAATAAACACCGTTTATTGTTTTGAATAAACGCAGCACTCAAAAAATGATGTTTGTGGTTTCTTCAAACTACTTATTTAAAATGAGCTGAAACAACACATTTCTTGAGTTTTTTGGGAAACAATTTATATTTTTTAAGTTCAATCCACTTAATCTTTTGTAAAAACTAATAAGTTAACTTAATTCCTTTATGTTGGCCCAACACAAATCGATTGCGTGGGACCCAGCATTTTTTACTGTGTATAATCTGCTGTTTCGGTTGATACATGAATAAAATTGTACCAGACATTTCCTATATGCATTGTATGTGAGTGGGGAAAGACCCTCCCACTTCTTAAACAGATAGTTCACCCAAAAATAAAAATTGTCATCATTTACTGTCCCTACAGCTTACTCTGTTGAACACAACAAGTATATTTTGAAGAAAGCTAGAACTCTGTACCCATTGACATATTTGTTTTCCCAGTGTTTACAGGTTTTCATCTTTCTTCAAAATGTCTTCTTCTGTGTTCAACATATTAAAGAAACTCACAAATGTTTAGAACCACTTAGTGAGTACATTTTCATTTTTGGGTGAACTATCCCTTTAAGACCAATGATTGGACCCACTCATTTTAACCATCTTTAACCTAGTGCACGTCTGTTCAGTTTTCAAATATCAGTAAGTCAAATCCATTCCACCGATTACTGATTTCAGTTCAACAGAAACGCTTTCAATTACTACAGTCTGCCAGACATACATCATTTGAAATCATTTATAACTTTAGAAGAAGCTAAAGAATAAATCATCAAACTTCCTTCCTAACCACTTCCTGTGTCAGTTAGGCAGATCTATTTTTGTTTTTTTATCTGCGCTTCACTTCTCCAGGCTCACACTAACTTGGGTCATTCTGAAGCATGATGATGTCAGCACCAAAGACCCTGTGCCACACCAGCAAACATGACCAGAATTTTGCCCTTTTAAGGCAGAGAAAAAGCCATCAGGCTTGTTATTTCCGATGCTTGTGCAAATCACGGCAAAAGGAAACACTTTGTTTTTCCAGCCATGTTTTTGGGTTCAGCATGGATTTTGGCAGCCATTCAGAGTTCAGCAGAACAATAAAAATATATATATATATCTACACAACTCTCTATTACAAGAGTGGTTAGTTAGGGTAAATGCCACTGTTTAAACTCCATAGAACCGTCTCCAAATTGGTAAAATGTTCAGTATTCTGGGTGCTTTCTCCAGAGCGGTCTTCATAATAAAGACAGCTCTTGGCTGCAGAACCGCAGTGGCACCCAGCTGTGGTAAACCGTGGCCTCATGCCTGGCCATTCACCTGCATCCTTAAGGTTTCGGTTTCACATCCACAGGAAACACACCGACTAAACACACAACTGAAACATGCTAAACATGAACACGCTTCATTTCTTTAGTAAGTCTTGGATTAGAAGAGATGCAAACTCATCAGATCTGGCCTGAATACATAAACTTCACCACAATCACCAGCAAGCTGAATGAAAGAATTTGTCAAATGTAACAAGCCAAACTGGCTAGTTATTTGACAGTTGCTCCTTTCACACACTACAAAAATATCCTTTAAGTCAACAGGTTCTGGTTTTCATGATTCATGGGATTTGTATGTTTACTTTGTATGTTCAAAATCTTACAATTATAAAAAAAAAGGCTCTTTTTAAACCTTTTCATGATTAAAAGTTGTTGGAGGAAAGATCAAGGCATAAATTCAAAAGTAAATACATGAAAAAAACCACTGTTATGCTGCATCCCAATTCGCATAAAATCCATCCTAAATAGGATTAGAAAACAGAATTAGCATGTCCCAAACACTAGTATGTTGAAAGAGTACGCCAAAGGTTCCCGGATGCTCTACTATTTCTGTTAGAAATTTGAAGTGTAGAACCGTACTCAACTGCTAATATTAGGCAAAATACATTGCGCACTGGACGTGAATTCGCTTAGAAATCCAAACTCGAGTAAAAAACAAACAAACAAACAAAGTAAACAAACTACAAACATGGCAGACACGTAAGACCAACAGTCAAGTAGAGAGGCTTCGCTTAAGTTGTTTGAATGACTATTAATTAATGTCTAGCCAACTAGAAAATATTTTATGAAAATATTTTCTGTGTTATGTTTCATCTGCAACAATGTGAACTTCTATAAAGATGGGTTTGGACATTAACGTCTGAATGCATAATTATCCAAAGACCTGAGGAGATTTCTCTGCATGAAAGACTCGTGATCGGCAGATTAACCTGCTGCTGCATCTCCAAATATAAAAGAAATGTAGATGATGTGTCGAGATGATTGACAGGGGACGTAACTAAGAAACATAACGGTCCACTAATGAGGAAGTATTAAGTCCCAAAGCTTGCATACTCTTCTGTTACACACTCAAAAATATCTAAGTTTGTTTTCCACAGAAAAAAGTATATACTTTTAGAACAAGTATGCAAATTGATATGCAGCATTAGTTTATGGATTTTTTTTATAGTCCACATACAGTCTTTACTGGTAAATTAGGAGATCATGTGTAAACTCATTAAGGTAAATTCGTCATGGCAATTTATCAGTATGAAAACTTGAAAATTACCAATATACTACTGGTAACATGCTCAGTGTGAGATTACAGGTACTGTATGAGCAGATAAATGATCAGAGCACACTGACCTATCACATTTGCTCACGACCAGTTATAACATTCAGATGCATTTACTCTTCAATGTTTGATATGCCCAAGACAGTTGCATACATGTTGCCATACATGCAAACATCACTCCATTTTTAGATACACATAACACATCTGCCTTCTTCTATAGTTCAGTAGTAGTCAGAGTCTCTGGGCCAGATAAGCTGCATTAATGTTTTACACAAATCATTTGATACAAAAAAAATGAAAACATCATCAAAAACGCTGAGCGTGTGTAGCACAATACCTGGTGGCATAACCATTTAGGGGTTAATTTTGGTTAATGTCAGAGAATCATTTGTGATTATACAGTATTTCAAACTGATTTAAAAATGGTTCTTTTCCCCTAAAAACACTAAAACAAATGAAACATCACTGCCTGTGAGAACAGCACAGTAGTGTATTTACCGGTAAAGCAATTTGATGGCAATTTATTGGTATTACTGTGTACAAGATGTCTATTGTTAGCTGATTAATACTAAAAACCTGTTCATATGAAATAGCATGCAACATTTTGTGCATGTAAAAGTTACATTTATGTTCTGGTTGTGACTATATAGTATAGAACTATATAGGACAACAAGTTTTATTTGTTGAGATAGAGGAGTACGGTTCATTACAGTACAATTTGGTATGAGTCACGCCGATCAGGGTTGCATTTCATTTACAAAATACTACCTTACTTGGTAGGGATTGTGTGCATCAGAAAGCTGCAAATGACATCGTTCTCACTTGAAGTATAAGAAAGCTGTATGGGTCGTTCACATACTGGGACTTTTGCACACTCAAGTTCATCATTTCAAATGTAAACGTGCAGCAAGGCTATGCAAATAAAAGAATTGGAGCCTCTTGCGCTACCCACACCTTTAGATGAAACATGTAAACGACCCCTTAAACAATGGAGGACATACAGTAGATTGCTGCACACCATCATCCTATCATTACAGTGTCATGTTAAGTCTGTGTATTTAAAAATGGTGCTTCCTGTATTGTCGTTCCCTACCTTTCTGGACACTCAAGTGAAGATTCTCTATAAACCAATCAGCAAGGTGAAGTGAGTCTAGCTCCACCCTTTATTACTGTAGTGTTGTGATAGGTTCGCTTACAAAAGGGTCTCAAAAAGTGTGGTACTGTATGATTTGGTATTTTGGCACTTCTGACAGTGGAAATGGAAATAAATGCATACCATGCTGTACATGCTGAAGAATATCGCTCAGTGGAAACAAGTCATTAGCAGCGATAAGAATCTTAGAGTGTACTCACACTGGACACGGTTGCTTTGAACCATGCCCAGGCGCGATTGTCGCCCCTCCCCTCTCCCCCTCGGCTCACACTCACACTGAAATTTTACCTTCCGAGCCCGAGCACGCTCACGTCATCGATAATGCAACTGTTCAGTTAGGAAGAGAAGCGCTCTCGCTCAGCACAGTGGAGATTGCTTTAGTTATTCATTCATTCATTAATTTTCTTTTCGGCTTAGTCCCTTTATTAATCTGGGGTCGCCACAGTGGAATGAACCGCCAACTTATCCAGCATATGTTTTACGCAGCGAATGCCCTTCCAGCTGCAACCCATCACTGGGAAACACCCTTACACTTCCATTCACACATATACACAGAAATGCCAACTGACCCAGCCGAGGCTCGAACCAGCGACCTTCTTGCTGTGAGGCGAGAGCGCTACCCACTGCGCCACCGTGCTTGCTTTAGTTATATTGTTTTGTATTATTTTGAGTGGTTTGGGATGCAGTGACAAACAGTCAAATATTTTGCTGAACAGATCCCCCACTTTTGACGCTCGAAAATTTTCATGAAAGTAATTGTGCTGCAGGTCTTAGGAGGTTTGCTGAAGGTAGCAGCTGATGAGCAGCGAGGGGTTTGCATCTTTAATAAACTATGACAGTTCACGTTCATTGAAAATTAAGAATGATTAATAAATCCTTATGAAACAGTCCCTTAAAAGTGACGTCTTCAGTTTCACGCTCAGGAGTGCTTTGTACTCACTACAAGCGTACCACATCAAAGCCCAACCGAACCGCGCTCTGGTACACCTCTTCCAACGGGGCCAGGTCCGGCCAACTGAACTGCACCTGGGCACGATTCGGAGCACTTAAACACTCAAACGCGCCCAGGCACAGTTTGGATAGTCTAGTGCGAGTACACCTTTATATCAAAAAAGTAATAGTCAGACTATTACTTATATTCAGACTAAGTAATAGTTCCAAGGCTGGCATTTTATTACTTATGTCCTTAAAACATTACCCTGTTTTAAGAAGTGAGCAAGCCTACTAGTCAGAGTCATGTTATTTCTTCCCACGAGTATTGCATGTGCGAAAACTCAGACGATGGGATTCTCAAGATTCCATTTACTGTGACCAGACTTCTAACAATTCCTCATTCACACCCCGCCCCCAAATTTTCCCAAAAGCTGACCAAAAATGTCCCATAACCATACATGCAGAAACCTCTCCTAACAGGATGTAGTGAGATGAGCCCGAATCAAATGTCATCTACATTTATTACAGTCATTTTAAAAACTATATGGGGTTATCTATTAAAATGAAAGTGGGAGTAGGTGAGTGATAGCCAGACAAAATAGAGACACTGTGAGCTCAGATGATGTCATCAGACTTGAGTCATGAGAAGAGCGAGGCATCCAAATAAGGTCATGTGGTTACTCACAAAACAGAAACGGCACTATGTTTTGCAGAGTAAAGCTGTTCTTTTACATGCAAGCAACCTCCTGTGGTTTTCTGCCAAAATAAAAGTTCTGCTGAATGCAAATTAGGGACAGCCATAAATATTAGTATTATGATTTTACAGGTGTATTGCAAAATAAATAAGAACTTTTAATAATAATAGTAATACTGATTGTAATATTACAATAGTAATAGCATAAATTGTTTGGCAAAATTGTGTAGCTTTCCAAACGAGCACTGAAAATCTTTCGAAATATATCTAAAAATCACAATTTAAATGTTTTAAACAAGCAACCTAACTTTCAGACTTTTCTCAGGACCTAAACCTCTCTTGAAGGAATTCTACCAACTGATGACTAAGAATAAAGCTTTGTCTTGCCTTAACAGATGGCTTTACTACAACACTATAGTAAATACAACTATTTACACACAGCAGAACACTACTAAATATGTGCTAAATATGGTGGTTCAAAAACAGTTTGTTTATATGAATTACAAAAACAACCGCAACTTTATTTTGTATTTTGTACTGTATTTTCCTCTTACATCAGCTAAGTTAGATCTGTAAACCTATCTCATGTTTAAAGAATGGGAGAAAATGCTATTGTGGGTTGAGAGAATGAGACGATGGAAGAGGAAACAAAAACTACAGAAAAAATGGAACTGGATACAGGAGGATGAAAGCAGTGGAAGTAACTCAACATTGCTGAATGGTTCAAAGTTCAAAGTAATAAATACCATAAAAACAATTTTTGGGGGCATTTATGGACATTATCTGTTAATAAATGTGTCCCTAGATCACAAAAACAGTATTGTGTTTCACAGGTATATTTGTGGGAATTATCGCTTTTTATTTTATTGCAAACATCATTCAAATATTAAATAAATATCATCCTCTATGAAGATATTTTGTAAATGTCCTTAAATAAAATATATCCAAACTTACATTTTGATTAGTGATATGCATTGCTAAGTACTTTATTTCTCAACTTTAAAGGCAATTTATATTTATAATATTGAACCCTCAGATTCCCCAGTTTTCTATATTCATATATCTGCCAAGTATAGTATTGTGCATACAAACCATACAACAAAGGAAAGCTTAATCATATTTCAGCTGATGTACAGTAAAATATCTCAAATTTCAAAAGGGAAAAGGTAAGGAAATTGTAAAGCGAAAGGGAATTGTAATGGATTAGTATAAATGTACATACATGAGCCTTCTCTCTCCTTGCCTCCTGCAGTATATCATAGTAATGTTGGGCCAAGGATGGATCTATATCTGTGAGTTTGGCGGCAGGGTTTTGTAGAGCAGCCATCGTTTTCTGTAAGTCACCCTCATCCAGAGCCTCGTTGATCTGACCAATAGCACCAATCCCTGAAAACACAAGAATACACAAAGAGTTTTCATAAAGGCAAACAACATGATTTAGATCCATTCATGTCGAGGAAGAGAATCAAGCTCACTTTCGTGCTCCTCCAGGATGTTGCTGTTGACCTGGTCCACACAGGCCTGGATGTCATTCCAGGTGAGGTAATCACTTCCCTCCTCACGCGCAGCAGCCTTCAGACGCATCAGCTCATCGATGTACCTGCAGTGGATACAACCACGACACTATCCATCAAGGAATTCATAAGCCTATTCACTTTCAATTTAGTTTGATATTTTTGTTTATTAGCAAAGCTAAATAGAAAGTAGGATGAGACCCAAGTTTGTTCATTACTCTGGTTCGAACTAAAAAAGATGTCTGTTTCGCACTAAAATGTAGTCAGAAGTCAATGCAAGTTAGCTAATGCGATTTCTAAATGACTTTTGCTAATGTTTGACAGTCCAGTGGACCGTGCAGCCTGTGACTTTGAAAGTCATTCCAGAGGAAGCTTAATGTCACCCACATATGATAACATGTTAGCCTGATTTTATGCAGATATTGAATGGAGAATGCTCACAAAAATGACAATTCCACATTTCACTCAATTGATCAAAAACTACATGTTTCCATGAGCACATATTGATGGTTAAAGCCAATTTTAGTGAGAAAGGTTTGATTAATTAAAAAGGTATAGTCATAAAATGTCTGTTAAACAAATGCGTATGCTTTGTTTTATGTAATTGTGATATGCAAGTCAAATAAATAAATAAAATAAAAACTAATTGTATTTTATGACAAGTTATATTATTTCATATAATATTCATTTATAACAAAATATTTATTATAACAAAATATCATTTATAAAATATCATTTATATTATAACAAAATATCATTTATATAAGTTTTTATTTTCACTTACGTGTGTGCGTGTGTGTCCGCATGTATTATATACTATATAACTTAAATGCATTTAAAAAATGTATTTTTATTAAACTTATCTGCATTCAAGTGTTGATAAATCTTAAACACAAAGAGAATAAAGAATAAAATGTTTTTTTTTGTTTGTTTAAATGCAGCAGTTTTGTTATTTATTTTGGTATATTTCAAGCATATAATATAAAAGTATTTTAAGCTCAATCAAATTTAGGTTAAAAATCATCAAAAACGCAGTGAAAGAATTATTTATTCATTTTCTTTTTCGGCTTAGTCCCTTTATTAATCTGGGGTTGCCACAGCGGAAGGAACCGCCGTTAAAGAATTAATAAATGGAAAAAAAATAAGTAAATAAATAAAAAAAAGAGTATTTAGCAAGACCAGGAATGTGTTGTAACTTGATTTTTGATTGTATGCAGACAGTGAGCGGTTCCTCATCCGCACCTCTGGGAGTACTCGTCCTCCACGTTGCTGAGTCCAGTGACGCTGCTGCTGAGCTGTTTCCAGATGGCGGCCCGATCGCCAACATCCAGCGCCTCATTGATCAGCACCACTGAAGACAGCATCTCAACAGCAACCACCAGCTCCGGGTGCGACAGAGAGCCCTGTTCAGCCAAGCAAAACACAAAAAAAAATCCCTCACACAGAGCTATACGCTTTCAGTTCAGCAAGTCATGGAAAATGCATGCAAATATTTGACAGCTCTAGAGCTTAGTGAGCCCATAGGTGTGCAATAAAAACATACTCCTTAAAATACCTAATGTTAGTAGTTCATTTTGACAAGCAGAGTTATATATAGGAAAGCTGAGCTATACAAGGAACTGCATGGTGCAAGAATAGGCTCAGGTTTTCACCGCACGAGCAAGCAGCATTTTTTTCAGCATTCATATTAACAGATTAGAGCAGCAGTGCAGAACCCAAGCAGACGTGCGGTGAACATTTGGCATCGGGTCTAGTTTTGAAGCGCTGCTTACACTCAATTAAAGTGCCAATGCATTGATAATGACCAAAAACACATTGAATGGCAGTAAAACGTAGCAATTTTACCCAATAAATGCATTGATAATATCCACAGATTTTTATAGTCAATTAAATGAAATTAAACGATTAAAATATTCAACAAAACAATGCATTTACTGAGCATTTTGCACTTAAATCTGCTGTACAGTACATACATTTAGATTGTTTTGCTGCTGGTCCTATTTGTCATACTTCTTGTAACTGTATAAATTTCATAAAACAACATAATTGTGTGAGAACGATGTAAAATCTGCATGTGATGTCTTTGGCAACCTGTTTGTTCTGTTTGTTTTTTCTTTCTTTCTTTTCCCTTTCTTATATATATATATATTAATATTTTTAGCCCAAACTACGAAACAAAATTTGAATCAATTTACAGTATCAGTTTTGCTTCGGTTGCACACTCCTTTAATCATGTATGAATATTATTAGAACTATATATAGGTTAATAGAAAGAATAGACATATAATTTGATCTGTGCAGCAGCCACAGATCATGATGACACTGCAGATGCTGTCAGAGCGAAAGTCAAATACATGCACACTTCTTCTGCTCTACATATGCACTTCTTCTGCTCTGCTTGTCTCGTTTTGTGCAGGTGAAGACATTGAGGGAATTCTGTTGTCTTTAATACTACATCTGTACGGTTTATGCGCCATATTTGTGCATACAGTTGAAGTCAAAATTATTAGCCCTCCTTTGAATTTTTTATTTTTTCAAATATTTCCCAAATGATGTTTAACAGAGTAAGGAATCTTTCACAGTATTTCCGATAATATTTTTCAGCTAGAATAAAAGCAGTTTAATTTTTTTTAAACCATTTTAAGGTCAATATTATTAGCCCCCTTAAGCAATATATCTTTTTTTGATAGTCTACAAAACAAACCAT
The DNA here is from genome assembly GCA_903798125.1 of Danio choprae. Classification (NCBI taxonomy): domain Eukaryota; kingdom Metazoa; phylum Chordata; class Actinopteri; order Cypriniformes; family Danionidae; genus Danio; species Danio choprae. The sequence goes on from CAIGQW010034093.1 coordinate 2,155,948, forward strand.
TGTTATATAATGACTTGCCAAGTTAACCTAACTAACCTAGTTAAGTCTTTGAAATGCACTTTAAGCTACATAATAGTATCTTGAAACTGACATTATGGCAAAGATAAAAGAAATCAGTGATTAGAAATTAGTTATTAAAACTTAGTTTTAGAAATGTGTTGAAAAAAATCTTCTTTCTGTTAAACAGAAATTGGGGGAAAAATATACAGCGGGGCTAATAATTCAGACTTCAACTGTATACAGTATTTAATGCTTGATGCTCATATTAGAGCTTTAGGTAATAATAAGGACGTGACATTTCCGAATTCTACTTGAATTAAAAGGTTGTGCCCATACAGATTTTTTGCAATATGCGCAGGGCTCAGAATTAGAGCATGTATTAGGTGACTCTGCTGCATCATACGCCAGCTGTCTGTGTAGATCATAGATAGTTTGCTTGGTTCTGGAGCAGAGTTATTGTCTCATCAGAGCTCAATTTCACGCCGGAGGGAGCAAAGGTTGTACGGATGTGTGTTTTCACCTCTGCGCTCTGCTGCTGTAGGCTGGACAGCTCTCTCTGGTACAGATTTGCAGCACTTGAGTAAACCTGCGGCAGCTGAGCGTCTGGGTTCATCAGCTCATGGACCGTTTCCTCTGCGACACCTTTTCTGATGGCAGTATTAATGCTCTCCACTGCCCGCAGCACTGACACACACACACACAGACACACACACACAGTTTTCATAGAGTGGCAGCTTTATGACAGTATAAATACACACATAAAAGAGAGACAATGACGATGGCATATTCTTCTCTTATAAGGGTGCATTCACATCTATTGTTCGGTTTATTTGGTCCGGACCAAGGGAAACAAATGATGCATTGTAGAATTTTCTACAGTCTTTGGGGCCTTTTCACGCCACACTGATTGCTTTGGTCTGAACTAGTTGAAAAGAACCAAAATGCAGTAATCTGACAAAATCCACATCACTCATTGGCCAGATGTTATTGAACATATTTCCTAAACTGCTTTTCGATTGGTCAGAATTAACGTGCAGGAAAATGCCAATGGAACTCCCGCAAGTAAACAAACCGACAGACACAAAATGTTTCTTTTTACTATGGAGGGACGACTGATTGTATCCCTGGTCATAGTATACTATATAGTTTGTATACATCACTTTAGACAAACTATACATTTCGAGAATAAAGGGACATTCCCCCTCTCTCTCTATCTCTCTGTTTAAAATTGTTGGTAAAGCGCTGTCAACAAATATTTTTCCTCCACATTACATTATGCACAGCACATCGGACTACGGCAGTTTGATTAGTCCAAAAAGGCGCAGTACTTTTTGCGGTTGGGTTTTAGTTCGAATCATGTTCTCACCACAAACGAACTGCTCCAGTGTTTGTTTGAAAGCAATTTTTTGGTCCGCTTTTGATGCGCACTCGAGAACGATTGCTATATTCACACCTGCCCAAACGAACCGCACCAAAAGGGAAAACGAACTGTGGTGCGTTTCAACTGAACTAAATAAGGCAGGTGTGAAAGCACCCTAAGACAATATATATTTTGTTTGTTTAAAAGAATGAATAAATGTCTATATAGAGTACATACATTTTTGAAATTCTGCTGCCTGTGCATTGGCTGCATTCACTCCGCTCTGTAACTCTTCTTTTATCAGCGGCTCTCCGGGTGCATTCTAGGCATGAGGAATACAAGACAAAATGACTACATACTTTAGTCTAAAAGTGACAGTTCAGTTTATAGCATGAATCAAATGCTGTACAGTAAAGAATTGGTGCTTACTAGTTAATAGGAGTGCAATGATTAATGATATGAGGCTAATACATATATCAGGGTAACACTTTAGTTTAAGTCACAATTCATGCTATTAACTACTGGCATATTACCTGCCTATTATTAAGATAATTATTAACAGTTTTTTTGTATTTTTTGTATTCTACATGTACATCTCTAATTTTACCCAAAACCTAAAGTATTAACAAGCACCTAATTAACAGTTTATTGAGGTAATAGCCTTAGTTAATGGTTTGTTAACAGCATGAATTGGGACTTAAAGTGTTATCAGATATTGCAACACTGTAAAAAGTCTCCGTGTATACAAATAGCAATATGGTTTTACTGTATTTTTATCTAAGAAATATAGCCTTAGTGAGTGTGAGAGACTTTTTCAAAAGAAAAAATAAACAGACACCTAATTAAAGCCATCACAATCATAAGTTTTGTACTGATGATTAACTGTCAACACCAAAAAAGTGCCAACATTTTTTTTTATTTTTTTTTAAGATGTTTTAATTTTTTATATCTTACTTTTTATATAAAATCAGCCTCTGTGATAGCAAGTAATATCTATACTTACAATCTCTTCCTAGGGTTAAGCAACCCAAATCTCTAAAACTAAACATTTATATCCCTGGTCTTGTGTAGCGTGAAAACATTGTTTGATAGCCAATAGTCAAAAATACTCTGTAAGGGTCAAAATTATTCTTTTTTTTTTACACCAATAATCATTAGAATAAATATATCAAAACTTTATTAGTAATGATGATAAGTAATTAGTGATGATGATTTAGTAACTTCATTAGTAATTTGCCTTGCTTAGAACTTAATTTGGACTATTTTCTCAATTTTTCGATTTTTATAAACCCTCAGATTCCAGATATATACGTATACATCTCAATCTCAGAAAATTAACCCTTATGTCTGGTTGTGTGGTCCAGGGTCACATTTGAGAATCCTGATGGAGGAGTGCAGTTATTGCAGGATATCTTTATGCCACATCAGCTGTTACAGGATAGACTTTGTGCTGTTACTATTGCGATAATGATTTCTGTTGAGCTCTAAAAGCAGTCCAAAAAAAAGATTTCTCATCCAATAGACAGGAATGAATGACTACAAATGAGAAGTCTATCCAATCTGTCTGTTTAATGGCTATTTTTGAACTATTGCTAGATGTTTATTAGATTTTCAATGACCTCCCAAATTTAGCCTTGTTTTAACCAGGACATCTATGTTTGGACATCTATTAGATGTCTTTTAAACACAAAGGCCCCGTTTACACTGTCAGGTCTTGATGCCCAATTCCGATTTGTTGCCTATATCAGATCTTTTTGCCTGTCCGTTTACACGCCCTTTTAATTGTAACCCATATACGATTCATGCGTTTACACTTGCCATTCCATTTACGACGTTGCACATGAGTAAAGGCGGGTTTTAGCATTTGAGGTGGAGGAGGAGGGAAAGGGCCGTCATCGCAGCTTGCGCCTATGGTTTATATATGGTGTCCTTCACCATTCAGAGGAATTTGTGGGTACGAGAGAGATCTCAGGTCTGGTGGGAGCAAATTGCGGCGACTGACCACTTTCCTCCTCCATGTTTCCTCTGTTGTTGTTGTTTACAGTGTCGGCGTCTCCACACACGCTCTTCCTTCTACGTCATTAAACCGCAGAGAAGTACCACATTGTCGCACGTTTAATGACGTACAAAACGAAATGCCTCAATACATCCGATCTGCCTGTATACATGATAGTCGCATTGTCACATATCCGATTTATATCTGATTTATTTACATATATGAAGGAGGGCTGAAACCGATCTCTGAATATCCGAATGCATGTGTTTTTTTCATGTTTACACAGTCATAGAACAGATTCGATCTGTATCACATGAGCAAAAAATCGGAATTGGGTCACATTTAACTGGCAGTGTAAACGGGGCCAAAGTGACTTGTTGGGTATGAACTAAAAGTGAACCAAAGTGTTGCCTAACCAGTGGCAACCCGTTTTGATTTCAGTGATCAGCAGAATGCGTTACCTGTTCCTTCTGCTCTCGATCGGCCAGCAGTTGTTTGAGATACCATCCCTTGTTCTGAGCCTGAAGTGACTGCAGGCCTAACGCAGGGGTGCGGAGAGTCTCATACAGCTTGTCCTCATCCCCACTCAGCAGGGCCTGTTCTGTCGAATTTAAGGCTTTGGATACTGACAAAACAGCAGAAAACCAAGTCACTTAATTTGCCTCAGAAGAAGCTGAAGAGCTAGAAGAAGACATGAGTGAATGCTGTACTTACAATTGACTTTGTTGACGTTTCCCTGGATTTCAGCATGTGTGAGCAGCTCATCGTAAACATCTCTTTCAGCCTCTGCATTCTCTCCAATCTGCACCAAATACACAGTGATAACTATAGTGATAACTATAAAGTTTAAAGGTGTCGTTTGAAATGTGCATTTATTATTCGATGTTTGATGTAATCTCAATTGAAACAAAGACAAGGTGGGGATATGGAGTAGCCTCTCCCCTTTTTAACTATCACAGCTCTCCCAGTGAGAGTGGTTGAGATCAAGTGCATCAAATGAAAAGCAAATGAGAAGCGTCTTGAAGGTGGCGGGGCATGCGTTTTAGAGTGCTTTTGATTGGTCATAAGATTTAATGAGAAACTTAAGTATGAGTTGAAAAATAAAAATAAAAATTGTGTTTTCATTTAGGAGGAAGTGACAAACTGCAAGCTTTGATTGTTTAAATCATCCAAATGTGAATTTTGTCACTGTTTTGGAGCACACTAGCTTATAAATATACTTATGACTAACATACTGATAATAAAATCTAAAACATTTTATGGGACCTTTAAAAACTTTGTGTAATTTTATCAAATATGTTCTCAAGCTGTGGTGGCAGGTTATGGAGAAGGTCAGAGCATCTTTTGGCTATAAGTGAAGTGATGGTGTGGTGTTTACAATACTTCTGAACACCAGTCCAACTTACACAAAAACTAGACAGAGCTATTATGATGGAAACGGGACAACAAATCTAATGACTAATAAATGCTTTATATTTACTTGTAAAATGTTGTGTTAAACTTTTAAAATGTAGGCTATTTGTATATGTCAATGACATGGTAATATCAGTGGTTGCGTTTTTTTTAAAGTGAAATGTTTGAAAAATGCTGGATCAGGTTAGCTCATCATGTGCTCTGTACTAATTTTAACATGGGGCTAAACCCAACCCAAAAGTAGAATGTTTTATTTTTACCCAGTGTTTTTTCAAGGGCATGTTTTGTGTTATTTCCTTCCTCTTTCCTGTAATTTCTTTTGACAAATAAAGATTTTTTTGCATGTTTTACAAATAAAATCTGAATATTAGATTTAAAATAAGAGACATGTCCTTTTCGACTAATTGAAACAAGTTCAAACTGACATTGTATTAAAATGACTAAAACTGACATCAAAATAAAGCCAAACAGAATATACAAATAAATATACATACACATATAATATATACATGTAATCTTTTAACCAATTCTGCCATAAAAAAGTGCTGTTATGCTTAAAGTTAATTACAATAGACAATATCATAAACAAAAGATGATAAAAAGAAAAAAATACATAGTATATATAGGGTAGTAAAGGTATTTTACTTATCTAGTAGGATTATGTGTGGATTGTTTTTTATTTTATTTTGATGCATTCTTATATTCCTGGATTCGATTATATGCATTTATGTTTATTCTAATAAAACTATTGCTTGCAACAGGATGCTAGTCGCTCCTTGTCACTACTCACACTTTACAACAGCCTTCACAACACAATTTTCGGTAACACTTTAGTTTAGGTCACAATTCACAGAATTAACAAACCATTAACTAGCATTATTAGCTTAAACAACTACTAATTAGCTGTTTATTAATAGTTGGTTAGGTAGAATTATAGGTTTTGGGTAGGATTAGGGATGCAGAATAAGATCATACTTTATAACTACTAATGAACAGTTAATATCTTAATAAAATAAGATGATAACCCAGTAGTTAATACCATAAATTGTGACCTAAAGTGACTAATGTGTTATCCAATTGTCTAGTCTAGTTATGTTAGTCACTAGGTTTTCGAACAGAAATAGTGTGTATGCACATATTACAATACACCTTCAGTTACCCAAATACAACAAATGTCTTAATAGTAGAGTGCAAATCGTACTCTCTTTCGGGAGTTGGCCACTTTCTCACTCTTGGCCTGGCACAGGGTATCCTGGTAATGCTGGGCAGCGCTTTCATCCAGCTGCAGTAACATGGCGTTCGGGTTTCTCATGGCAGCTAAAGTGCCCTCAGGGACTCCATGGTCAATGGCGTCATTGATGGCGATCACAGCAGCATGCACTGAATAATTGCAACAAAAGATAATGCAGATCTTTTGAGCTCAGAGCGATGTAAAACAGATCGTAATTACTGTGCCGTTAAACTCTTGGCTGTACAAGTTAAGTCTAGTTGTTTATATGTTTACGCGGGAAGGATCTGTGCCAAAGAGCCAAGGGGAATTTGACTTTTAAAAGTGAAAAAAACTCACAGGCCGCTTCGTCCACTGATAACTCGTTGGCTAAAATCCCACCGATTTTGCTGAAGGCTGGCATTTGAATGTTGTATTTCTCTAATTCGCTCTTCATGTTGTTGATCTCCTCCTCTGAAAAAACAAAAGACATACTTGGCATTGCAAAATGGTGATTATTTTGCTTAGTGGAATGACTTAGGTTATCATTATTTTATACTGTATGATTCTGGATGGGCTTAGGATAAATTCTGCTGGGTAACCTTTTGGAAGGTAATCTTAGCTGAGCGTTTTTCTCCTCTGATGTAATTGGCTGGACATTGTTCTCAGTAGGTCTGGTAAATAATGTTTTCCATCCAGGGACTTGGCAGGCCAGCCAAAATGGCAGGAAACACTCACACAATTGATAATGCTTTTCACATTGAACACAGCTCCCGGGGACAGGAGCCTTTCCAGATCATACCGTATAAAATCCAGGTTTAGTTGAATACCACACCGAGTTGACTCACCTGTGAAGGCGACCTTGCCATACAGGTCTGCAATCTGGGGCGCAAGACCAAGTTTAAACAGGTAGAGGCTATAGAGAAAACAGAATGTCATTATAGCAGACGCAATTAATAGTGGAGAGTTATCTGATTCTGTAGGTGTGTCAGAGTAATGGTACTACTGGAATAAAGAGTCAAATGTTATCTATGTGACTTTTACATTTAACACGTATTCCTTTATCAATACCAACTACAAAAGACCCAGGGGAATCAGTACCCCTCACCCCACAACAGGCCACGGCCAAATTCTCGCCCCACAATGCTGTTATTTCCTGTTTCTGAAGGGCAGATTTATAGAGTCGGGTCTGCATCGAGCTGGAATGTGAGAGTTACAAATGGCAGGATTCTCTAGGCTCATGTTAAGAGCCTCGGCAGAAACCAGAACAGGTTTCCTCATTAATTCTGACTCAGTAATTTTAAGATGAGTGCAAATGCAAATCAAAACTCACACAGCCTCATACCGTTGTGCTTTTAGGCATGTTTAAGATAATTAAAAAAAGAAAAAAGTTCAGGTCTGAGTTGCCAGTTACGTAGAAGCATTTATCTGTAATTAGCAAGTATCTATCGCCACTGAAAATGCTCAAATGTACTGTAGGTAATTTTAACATAAAATTAGCATTAAGTGAACACAAACTATACTAAACATCTAATAATTGTGATGAAATCACTCATTTTAACAGGAAGAGTCAATGAACGGACTGATTAAATCACTACAACAGAATTGTGTACATATAATATTTAAAGGTTTTAAGTGTGAGCTTTTTTTGTATGTTCACCATTCAGAACATTCACTTAATTGATCAAAATACAGTAAAACCATAATATTTCTAAATAATATCACAATTTGATCTGGGTTTTAAATTCTTATACATTTTAAATGCAATTTAATGACAGGATGGCAAAGCTATTACTCCAGCATCGTTCTAATTGTAATATTCACATTATACATTATTCATTCTCTGCCTGACTTGTTTAAAATATATATTAATATAAAATATAAATGAAACCTTATGGGCATTCAGTGTGGACAGCAAAGTAAGAGTTTCAGTGTACAGGGAGCCTGTTCCTTACTGTGCATATGACAATAAACACTTTGAAACTTTAATCTGATTTGTTGCTCAAGAAACCTGTCTTAATAAATGTCTTTAATAATTTCTTATTCATTTCTGTCTTTTATAAATAAAAAGAACAGATTTTCTTTGAAAATTAAGTCTTAAGAAAATTGTGTGTCATTAGGTTTTAGTCAAATGAGCACATTCCTTTTACTTAAATAAATAAATTATCTTACGGACCTCAACCTTTAAATGGTGATGTACATAAACATCCCAGCGCGACATATATGAGAGGATCATATGGGAAAGGGTGTTTAATCACTACCAATTGTAGTTTTGCATGCTATACTAGTCGGTATTGTGACAACCACATTATTAGGGCTTTCACACTGCTGTAAACCCCAGGTCATTTTCATTCTAAACACTGCTTTTATCCTTAAGTTAAGGAACATTTCATACTGGTGAGTCAGAAGTAAGGTTTCCACTGCTCCAGATGCAAAGTTAGCAGTGCTTTGTCGGTGTCAGGCAGTTAGCCCTACATTACACTTACAGTGTGAAAAGATGCAGTGTGATAAAGTTATGACCAGAAGCTGAGCAACCAATCACGTGGCTAGTTGGTTGCTTTAAACAAACTGTCGCTTCACCGGTTGAGTAGAAAAAAAACGTCAAATGGTGACAGAAAACATGTCAACGGGAGCAAAGAACAAACCATTTCAATCTTATCCTCAGTCTAAAAAGTCCATTCCGGAAAGAAAAGCTTGATAGCAGGCACTGGCAGAAATATACTGTAGGATATATGGTTGTGCAATGCTAGAGCCTATGTATATATGCAAGCTGTGTCCTGTGTTCATTCAAACAATGACACTAACACTGTAATTATACAAATAGCAGGTAAATTATGAGCAGGGTGAAATGCGTATAATAACCCAGGATTATTTTAACTCAGGGTTTAAAATTCTGAAAAGTCTGATTTTGTTATTGGATAAACTCTACTGTTGTATGTACTGTATACTGTAACAAAAACAGTTAACCTGCATTGATTCTTATGCTGGGTTCACACCAAAGGCGAATTTGGTAACACTTTAAAATAATGGTCAATTAGTTAAATGTAAGTTAATGTATTTACAAACATGATCTAAGACAGAACAATATGTGTACAGCACTTATTAACAGGGTTCTCATTTTAAGCCAAATATCAAATTCCTGGACTCATCCCAGACTTTCAGACTAAAAAGCTGAATTTCCATACCATCTAAAGAATGGAAGAAAAAAGGGCCACTGTTGTATTTCTATATTAATAATATAATATTAAATACTATGTTAAAATAACTTAACATTAAAATGGTTTTATTTGAATAGAATTTTTCATGACTTTAATTGCCACTACATTGCGAAAATCATATAACAAAAAGTGATGACAACAAATGTTTTTACGTTACTTTAACTTATACAACGTTTAACTTAATATTTTGATGACTTTAAAAGTTCATTTCATTCAACATAAAAAATATTACAGTGTATGAGAACAACAATTTTCCCTCAGGTTTTGGAAAAATGCTCCCTCTCCCATACTTAAAGTAGTTTTAAACACCTTATGTTTATCTGTTTCATCATCTTAACACTTTATGGTCATTTTGAGGCCTGATTTAATAATGCATTATTAAAATCCAAAAGTTAAGCTTGTTAACATTAGTTAACGCACAGTGGGTTAACAAGAACTAACAACTTAATATTCATTAACTGATGTTAACGAAGAATAATAAATAATACTGTAATAAATGTATTGTTCATTCTTTGTTCATGTTAGTAAATGCATTAACTGACATTAACTAAATGTTACCAATACATATTGAAGTATTCGCATGAGTAGATTACATACAAAGACAGTGCAAATGCATGAATGGGGGCGAATTTCCATCGGGTGGTGTGAATGACGTGGAATTTGCCGTGAACGCGTCAGATTCACCACAAAAAAATAAATTCAATTAAGTTATTATAAAAAAAAAAAAAACTTGAGCAGAAAACTTGTGTGAGGCAAAAAATATTCTGCAAGTAATCTAGAGCAACTGATGAGATGGTTCACCAGTGTGTAAACCCAGCATTATAGTTGGCTGCTCCTCAACAAAAGTTTTCTGAACAAGCCCACAGCAACATATTAGATTACCTGAGAGCATGTATGCAATAGATACAGCGTGGCATGTTCTTCCTGTCATAGATGTCTGTTGTCTCAGGATAGAAAATCTGACGTGGAGAGACAAGAAACATGTCCTTTGATGAGACCGAAGGCAGCACTGTTGCCAAACATGGGAAAGGAGCTAAGAGGCAAGCTCTGTCATGTCAGTGACTCAATAAAGCTGAAGAAATGCCGCTAATGACAGATCCATGCAGACTCACCTTAGGGAGGCCCTTATCTGTCATTGCATTCAGCCACTGGATGATATTGTCTGTGTGTCTGAAATGGAGCCCAGTGGCCTACAAATGAGACAAAGGGGAATGGAAAAAAAGGAAATGAGCAACACTTGAATTCAAACTGTCTGCTATTTCCATCAGCACTCCTGAAATTACTTTTTAAAAATCAGTCTTACCTTGTAGCGTGTTTGTTCACGATCATAGATCCTTTTGAGGGAGACCACATTGGGGGCAAAGAAGTTTCCCAGCTTGGCCAGATAAACGCCGTTCCTCAGGCCCTCCTCCAGCTCAGTGGTGGGTGGGAGATCCTCATTCAAACATGCTTCAATCCATCTGTAACAACAGATACGGCATATTCAGCAATGTAGTCCACACTACAGTATATATGTTTACTGCCTAAGAAATGTTAAAGAAACATCAGTGATAAAACTGTAATTATATAGATTTTCAGTCAATGAAACAGATATCATATAATATCATAGCTGTACGATACTGGGGAAATATGTGATATTGTTGTTGAGTGTTGCGATAACAATAACTCATGATATAACATGCATTTTTGATCATACTAAAATAAACAGGTAATAGATATTTTTCTGAGCTAATTAAATAAAAACTATGTCAAGATGCAAAAACTTCAACTTGAAATCCCGGTATTAGTATTTCTTTTCAGCTCTAGGTTCACCTAACAGCACTTTACTATTGGAGAGGGATAAAGATGATAAAGGGAACATCTGATTGGTCAGATCTGGATAAACAACCTATGCATAGTACACAAAAGCTTGGCACATAAAATTTTATTTACTGCACTTCTCAGCAATATGGATATTGCATATACTATTATCGCCACAATTTTTCGATATATTCTATATATGCAGCACACAACGTATCATATCATATATATTTTTATTTAACGCCATGTCAACAATGACACAAGATTAATTAGATAAGATATTTCATATTAATATATGATAACAATACAAAAAAAAATCCTGGTAAACTTGGCTGAATATCTCTTTAAAGGAGTTAATAAAAAATGATAATAATTATATATACATATGGCTGAAAAAGCATCTGCCGCATAAAAACATTTGCCAGAATAATTGGCGGTTCATTTCACTGTGTGTGAGTGAGATATTGAGGTCTGCTAAAATATTTACGTTTTATAAATATTTATCATTACAAATACTGTACCTCAGAGTTTGGTTGATAAAATGCCACTTTAACAATTAACAATTAACAACTGTCTGGTAGTTTCTGCAACTCTCTGCAAAACTTTAGTGATCTTTCTTGCCCATATCACTCAGCCGTATTTAAAGCACTTCATTTGTAGGGCCTGACCTAGTCTCATTTAGCCAGACCTCAGAATGACGGCTGAAAGTCTGGGAACTTGCTATGGCAAGTTTTGAATGGTCAAGGACCGCCCATGGTGCTATTTTACTGACAGATTGACCAACCAATAACCATTAATTTTGTGTGGCGTCATATTTAGGGGCATGGAAGTGTCCACAGAATAACTCCCGTCCAAGTGCAACCATGCATCATTAATTTTCTTAGGTCTTTACAATTTTTAACAATAATGATCTGTCAAAGAATTATCTGTCAGCAAAACATATAGAAAATCAATAGGACATGCATGTAGACGCAGACTGAGATAAACATTGTATTTATATTTATAAGACTTGATTGCAGGCGGGCTGATAAAGACTTCTGCCCACTCGACTCGTGAAAATCTTGTATATTTAAACCAATCAGAAGACAACCAAGGATCTGTGTAGCGCTGGGATCAAGTCTTTCCAGAAAAGTGTGCCATATGCTGTACATCAGACGATTAGGGGCAGAGAGCAGAGACTAGGCTTGAGTTCTCAAACACATTTGAATCCTTTTATATAGGTTTAACCTCTTGGGGACGCGCTCAAACACAAAGTCAAATATCTTGGATGATTTCAAAGTACTATTACAAAGGATGACACTCGTGTGTGACAATAAGCACAATAAAACACACCCTGTTCTCTTCTTCATGTGTGAGGAGGTTTCACTAGAGGAGGGTTTCTTCCAAAGAGCAACAAAATTCCACATACCAACTGGTTACATGTTCATGACATTGACAACATTCTCCTGTACATTTCAGCCTGATGAACTCACACGAAAACATTCCACGAAGGCCAAGCGAGTGTTGATTAACAACAGAAACAACAGAGCCTGGCATACTTCAAATGTCGAACATCTAGGATGGAGATTAATAGTTCTTGCTCTGTTAAGGTTGCCATCCACTTGCAGGTCAGGCGGATGATGCAACAAGTAGCCCATGATGCAAATTTTTTTTATGACCATGAAATTTCCATGTCATTTGCAAAATGCTAGTTGTCTGCTTTGCAAAGGCTAATTCTGTTTGTTCTAGGAAAGCAGCAGACACGCTGTGCCCGTTTTTTGTTTTTTAAAGCCAGTTCACAAAAAAACTCCTTTACACAATATCATGACAGGCGTGCTGCTCAGCATTGTCAAAAGTTAGTTTCTTTCTTTCTTTGTTTATTTACTGCCACATTAGCAAATTCTGGCTATTTTATGGCAAGATCAATATAGATAAAACCATATTACATAATAACTCAACACAAAAACAAACAATAATAAATAAATAAATAAATAGTGTTCATGCAATAGGGGCCTCACGGTGGCGCAGTGGATAGCATGTTCGCCTCACAGCAAGAAGGTCGCTGGTTCAAGCCTCGGCTGGGTCAGTTAGCATTTCTGTGTGGAGTTTGCATGTTCTCCCCGTGTTGGCGTGGGTTTCCTCCGGGTGCTCCGGTTTCCCCCACAAGTCCAAAGACATGCGGTATAGGTGAATTGGGTAAGCTAAATTGTCCGTAGTGTATGAGTGTGAATGGGTGTGTATGGATGTTTCCCAGAGATGGGTTGCAGCTGGAAGGGCATCCGCTGCGTAAAACATATGCTGGCTAAGTTGGCGGTTCATTCCGCTGTGGCAACCCCAGATTAATAAAGGGACTAAGCCAAAATGAAAATGAATGAATGAATGTTCATGCAATAAAGGTGTTTAAGTGGTTAAGGGACTGTACAGCCAAAAAAGGACAAATAAAATCTACAAAAGCAATCCATATGACTCAAGTATCTTCAAGCAAGGATGCTCAGATCTGGACTTTTGATCGATACTTGCTGTCGATAATAAACATACACATTTTTCATTTATTTTTCAAACACGGATGGGGATATTTTTATGCAAACTTAGATTTCTGTCATTCAGTGGCCGCATATACCATTAAACTACCACAAATACCACTGAGTTTAATTAAGCAAGGGGAAATCTGCATATATTTGTATTCTGGTGTATACATTGGGAATGGGATCAACTAAAAAGCTATAAGCCGCAGATTTTAGCATTAAATCACAAACACATTTTTTCTGCAGTTTTTTCCACCATATCCTACAAGTAATAATAAAAAAAAACCTCTTCTTTCTTTATTTTTTTAAATATTACAATAATATTGTATTATGGGTTCACTATCATGATATGCAAGCGTGACATGAGTGTATAGTTACACCACTATTATTTTGGTTTAGAATTTTTCCCCAATGTAGAATAATGTTTAAGACATCAGTTCTCCCTGTGCATACTTATACCGTAGATCTATATTACATGCAATTATACAGCTAATGGCTTACAAGAATGATTCGAGTCGATTACGAAAATCTTCAATCTATGATTTGACTTGATTTCCTGCTAGTATTATGGCAGTACGTCTTAGCAGGCTCCCATATTTTATATACAGTGCACAGCTCAAATGAGTACAGTCCCTTTTGAAAATTAATCCATTGCTATTTTGCATTGGATTAGATCATTAGGAATAAAAAGATAATACATTTAATTTTAAATGAGGTATTGCAAAAAACAACTAAATTTTACATTTTTTATGTTTCTCGTGATTTTTCCTCTTTATAACATTTTTTATTTCATATTATTTCCTAACATTGTTTGAACTGTGATCCAAGTTATTTTGTTAAAATATCTTTCGTTTTGGATTTGGTCCTGACTAATCTAATGTATATTGCACGCAAATATATTATTGTATAGCATCCATATAGCAAAAAATATGTAAAACTGATGGCAGACAATTGCCAGAGCATTATTTATAAAATTAATTACACTCTAAAGCACTACACAATGCAATGCAAAACTTTAAATACAGGCAAAATCTATACAGAAAATGTGCTCATACATTAACATGACAATTGGATCAGGTACAAAAATAAGATTTTTTTAAAAATTATTATTATTTTTAAACCTTCTAGTGATTCGATTGACAATGGCTGTTAAATTGCTGTTCAGCTGTTAAATCCTGCCAAATGTGTGTTGGTGCATGAATGATACCTATAAGCATGTGTTCAGAAGCAGAGAAGCTGATTTGTCCACCTGCAGCATGAGTTTCCTGTTTATCCAGCAGATAGCATTATCACACAGAATGACCCGCAGCAACTGAAAGCCTCTCCGGCTGATCTGTGAAGGCCCACACAGGGCTCACATTAACAGCACAAGCGGAACAACCTTCCTTTCACCCTCTCATCTGAAAAACACTCTCAAATGGTACTTTGTGTTGGACATGCCTGTGCTAACACGCGCACACACACACACACACACACTCACACACTCTCACACACTCACAGACACACACTCACACACTCACAGACACACACTCACACACGACACACGACACACCCAACCCAAGTCAATGCTATTAACAATGAAAATGAAACTGGATCTCATTGTTCACAAAAATAAACCAACATAAAATAAAATACTATAGTAATTTATAGTAAACATGGTTGTGCTTTTAACCATACTATAGTAGAGTACTTGCATTAATATGTTGTAGTAATTCTATATTTGCAGGGATAATAATAGTAATATAAATAACCCAAATCTGTAGTATTCTACAACAATGTGGTACCACAGTATTTATTACAGATTATCAGTTCATGCTGTGGTGTTCATTAACAAAGAGTTGCAAATATACTATAACATACCTGTATACAGTACAATACACTTTACTATAGTGTCACTATAGTATTTATTTACTATAAATTACTACAGTATTTTTCATAACCCATTTTTCATTTACACCATGCAATCTGAGGACTTCAAAGTGTACTCAAAAACAGCTAAGACTGCTGAGAATGTGTGAGTATCTCCAGGAGCAGACTTCCTTTCAGTAGGACACAGGAAGACTACAGTCACACAGTTCATGGGTCAATCCAATAGGAAGAAATGAGAGTGAGAACACTTTCACACAAGACACACACACGTACACACACACACACACACACAAAGGCTTCCGGCTCACGTTTTAAAAAACTCCAAGAAAAACAGATTGATACATTTACATCTGATACTTCTTTTTTCCTGAACTGTGTGTGTGTGTGTGTGTGTGTGTGTGTGTGTGTGTGTGTGCGTGCATGTGTGTGTGAATTATATAATATGTATTCTTATATGATATTTCTGATCACTTACTAAGTGTCTATAAAGGTTGACTACAACAACCAGCCCTAGTTTTAAATATAATCAAATAGTATTGAACATTTTTACATAGGTCTATACACATTTCCATAACAGCATGAAGTCAATGTTGAGAAATGTCACAACTGTGGAACAAAGTGTGTAAAACATAAAACACCCAACAGTCAGAGTGGCAGATCTGAGTGCAAACGGTTTTGTGATCCTGTTGTTACAATGCTGCCTTTTGCTATTAAAGGATGGGACCGTAAAAAACCATACTGGACCACACAACACATCTGCAAGCCATCAGTAAACCATGCTCCATATATTATATGTGACGAGGGAATTACAGAGGAGTCTTAAAGGCACAGAAAAAAACAAAAAAACAAAAACACATCTAATTCTAAGATAGTTTTCTGGCACAAGAAAAAAAACAAAACATAATGAATGTACAGTAAGTGAAAATAAGTATGCTATAAACCATTCAGAGAGAACAAATACATGATGAAGTACTCATTAGTAAGTGCAAATTATTCATCAGCAAAGAGGTTTTATCAGTAAACAACATTTTGACTGGAAGTCAGTGGGTCTCAACGCATTAACTGTTTCACAAGCCGGGTTCTTGAACCGTCCTCACAGCTGCAGACCACAGTCACTTCCTCACTTGTACAAAAAAAAAGAAAAACTTCAAAAGCAAACTCCTAGACAGTTACTTCACCAATCATAACACAGCACTGAGATAGGGGGTGGAGCCTGCAGACATGCCCATACCACCACTCCTTCAGCAGTTCATAGTTTACAGGCAGCTACAATTCTGCTCATAGGTTCCCCAGTAGATTTGGTCAAGTCTTGTAGTTTAAAAATAGGAATGAAAATAAAAACTAAACTACTGTAATAAACTAAACATATGCATGTTCCTGCTATAAGGCAAAACAAATGCAAAGTTAAACAAATGATCCTGTTCAAGGTTTCCTTAGCTCATTAAATAATGAGCTGCCACTCTAATGAAAAGCAACTTTGTTTACTTGCACTTTAAATGTTTTGAGTTATTCATTCATTCATTCATTTTCATTTCGGCTTAGTCCCTTTATTAATCTGGGGTCGCCACAGCGGAATGAACCGCCAACTTATCCAGCATATGTTTTACGCAGCGGATGCCCTTCCAGCTGCAACCCATCTCTGGGAAACATCCATACACACCCATTCACACTCATACACTACGGACAATTTTAGCTTACCCAATTCACCTATAGTGCATGTCTTTGGACTTGTGGGGGAAACCGGAGCTGTTTTGAGTTAGATGAAGTTAATTTTTATTTTTAATATGTCTTTCCAACATGTGGTTTTCAGGCAGAGCACAATAGAGCCCACCTGGCTTCCTCTAAGGCCATGTCCACACTAATACGCTTTCAATTAAAAATGCATATTTTTCTCTCCTTTTCGGCCATCTGACTTTATTAGGGAAAAAACATCTTTAAAAAAAAAAGCAGTCCACGGTGAACACATTTGAAAATGCCGTTTTCATGCTGCAGTGTGGACTGTAATTCCAGTCCCAATTCTCCTTAGCCTGAAAGCGTAGGGCTAAGGGGAAGGGCTAGATAGCCCCTGAAACTGCTTAGTATTTTTTTGGCATTATTATACATTTTTACAACAAACAAGCATATGTTTTAATGCATTCATAACAGCGTTCGTGTTTTACAATCATACTTTCAAAAAACTAAAAACTAAAATTTTGCTCATTAAATCATGTCAAAAAAGTCTAGGGGCTGGGAATGACTTTATACAGTGTCTGGTATAACGTTAATGCTGTTTTCTTGTGTTTACATAGATAAATGGCCATGGTGTAAATACATTGTACAGTTAGGAGCTTATTGCCACATTATATCGTTATGATAACATGATATCACTGCCTTCGGTGATTTCCTGAATATAAATTTATGCCAAAAAATAATGCAACTGGAATAACTATAGCAGTCGATCTCATATAAAGCTCATACGAGCTAGCAACAACATATGATGACGTGCGGGTGTTGTAGTACTGTCCCATTTCTTAAGGGTAAAATTGAAGCCCTTCCCTTTCACACTCTGTTTCAAGGGCCAAGGGGAAGGGTAAAAAAATAAAATTGGGATTGGGCCTTAGTCATGTGACAGTCATGTGACCAATTCAGCTAGCATGATGGACAACATTGTAAAGCAGATGTTTTGGATGCTGTCTATTTAAGATAAATTTCAGTTTGTACATGATCCATATTGCCTCTCTTTCTTACGGAAAGTAAATAAACGGCGGATGTGGTGCAGGTAAAATTTTACTGAACAAAAGCGTTTTCAGTCGTTTTAGTGTAGAAGATGGTAAGAATTGAAAATGATAGTGTGGACATGGAGCGTTTTTAGAGATAAACGCCGGTTTCAAATTGATCTGGATTAGTGTAGACAGTCTTAGAGGAGTAAAATTAATCAATTATTCTAAAAAAATAAATAAACTGCTTCATTGTTAATCAAGTAATGATTCTGAGATGTTCCAAATGCATTGCAATTCTCTTTTGAATTGAATCTGAGCTCAGTTTTTATTAACAGATAGCACTGTATGCTTTACAAACAGCCGTACTCTGCTTGCTTCCAATTCCTTACACACTCCACTCCTAAGAGTGTGCAAAATGACAATGTCTCCACAATCTGCTATTAAATAAGCATCATAGTATCTTGCTATTCTGGCACCTCTGTCTTAATATACTGTACAACTTGATACACATTCACATCAAGTATTAACTCAGTTACACTCACAGGACACCTCACTTAATCATAATGACAAAAGCATGTTAGTTGCATGTGCATTAAAGTTTTGCCGGATATAAAAATTGTGTGTTGCTTTTTTCAGAGCATGTATACCTGAGGAGATGTCTATTCACGTGCACACATTACAATAGCCTGTCAAACAGTGCCTCATAGGACTGGCTTATCACTCACATCTGATTACGCTAAATCTGTCAAAACCACACAAGATTTACATCAGCACAGTTGTCACTAATTCAAAGGCAAGGCAAAATAATTTCCCTAATGCAGAATGATTTGTCGATTTAATTTAATGCCATAGCACTAAATGCAACTGTAGTCAAGAATGTGCAACATAGTTGATAATTGTTGCTTGATCTAAAAAACTACAAAGAATTTCTCCATACATTGGATTTTAAAATGTGTTGTTTAATTCGATGAAAACGGTTGTGTCAAACTGGCTAACCTCAGATCTGCTATTAGTGATTCCCATCATAATATTTGCCTGCAAAATGCAGAGTGTGCTATGAAACAACCAGCTGTAGTTGTCTGTTCTTGTGTCTGCACTATTTCAGATGGGCAGAGAATAGGCAAATAAGTGGTGGAGCTTATCAGACCACATTAAAATATCGGACTGCACTGCGAAAGACACGACACACCTACCTACTTTCTTAACATGCTTTCATTCTGACAGCAAAAGCTGAAAGAAATACGTTTTAGATAACTATTGAATAGGCTAGAAATGACAGGAAAAGTCCTGGTACAAGAACAAGAGTGTTTCGCAGTGTGAAGTAGCCAAGTGCTCCATTACATGCTCAGCTGCAGAGGAGGAATTCAGTGTGGGATGGATGACCTACACGATCAGGTGTCACAACACACAGACACACACAGACACACACAGACACACACAGACACACACACACACCTCTCAACAGGAAGTCGCTGTCTGAAACGTACTCAGCCCAAAACACCCAGATGAACTGCTGCCAAGTACTCAACTGGGTCCATTTCTAGTTTCAAGTTTTAAAAGTCGACACATTAAGCATCTTGCACATATTTGGTAACTGATACACAGGCCTCAAGTTATTCTGTGACTTACATTTGATCAAAATGTCTAATAAATAAATTATGAAACATGTACACAAAATACAAATAAATTCAATCTCCTTTCTCAGACAGAATCTGATGCTGAATTTAGTTGACATTTTGTGGACATTTGAATAAATATTTACATAAAGTCTTGATTAATGTTCACATAAACAGTCTGGAAAGGATTCATATGATTATCATGTGTATCAATAAATTGCACACGGGCATTAGTAGCATTGGCCTAATTTACTTTCTGCTGTCTCTGCCATTACCATTAATTAAACAGCAAAAGACAAAAGAAAAATAGAAAAGCTGTTCTTGAATGAATAACTGCATTTTTAATATTAAACAACACATGCTATTTTTAGAAATATTTACATTCATTTCAAACAGAATATTTCTAATTCCACCAAACAAATCTTTTGTTAAATATTTTGCTTGAAAACTGGGCAATGACATTCAGTTGTTCTCGTTTTCCATGTTTTGGAGCCACTATAAGAATTTGGCAAAAAGGAAATGGACACTGAAGCAAACATCTCCAATTTCCCCAAACACTACAAACAAGCTGAGACATCAAAATGGGTCTGTGGCTTTAAAAGTGCAGTCTCCCCTTCCTCAATTTAGAGTGTGACAATGGACTTACTGTTTGGTCCCTTCACTGCTATCACAGCTGTGACCCACAGGTCAAGAGACAGTATTTCTGTGTTTCAAGCGCAAAAAAAGTCCTTCATGGAGGACAAATAATCTCACTCCCACACATCCTCTCAGAAGATAAAGCAACAACTAGCCATTAAAAGTCCAAAGCAAACATGAATCAAATAAAAAAGCTGAAGTGAATCCAGTTTGACATGCCAGAGTCCCCTTAAAAAATGATGAGCCATTCAATTTCAAAGCCAGAGTAGGGCCTATGATTTTTTTGAAATACCAAAAAAAAAATGCATGGAATCGGAGTCTAATTAATTAGTCACATAAAGCGAAATGACATGGATTTTGGCATATTTTGGATTAGAGTTGTCATAGGTATCGACTTCGGCATTAATCAATACTAAAATTTTTAAATCGTAAATTTCCCACTAACAGAGCGCTGTTGAACATGGTTTTAAACACCGATGTTTGGCCGTCCTGAACAAATATGATTGTGATTGGACAGATACACTGACACTAAGGTGTTTGAAAGTCGCGTCTATCAGCTGATCCATCTATGAGGAGATATACAAGACGATGGATCAGCTGACTTAATCCATCAGCTGACGCGACTTAAATACTCAGACTGAAAGATACTGAAGTCAATACTTTTGGCATCCCTATTTTGGATGATTAAATCAAAAATAGTTCTGCTGCACGCATTAATCAGCCTCTGCCGTCTTACTATATGGGGCATAAATACAAAACTTTACTTTCAGAGATGATCTGAGAGTCACTTTGCTGACTTTACAGGCAAAAGCTATTGCTCTATCAAGTACACAAACAACTCACAGCATCTTCATGACAACCATTCAAATTAAAAGTCCAGTTTAATTTTAGTTCTTGGTTTATTTTTGAAAACTGTTCTTAGGGTTACAAAATTTTTATTTAATTAAATTCTTCTTTGCACAGTGACAACGCTGGTAAAATTGTACATGGTGACTAAAATGTGGTAATCAGTACAATATAAGTTACTGAGTTTAATTCATAAAAAAATCTTACAAAAGTATATTTTCAGCCAAGTGCATTCAAATTTTTCAGTTTCGGCCCAGAATTCTTATTTCAGTGCATCCCTACAATGTATCAAGTGCATTTTCAATTCAGTGCAACCCTGTATTTAAACTATTCTTTTTTTTTTCTTGGACTCAGTTTTAATAAAGAGAGCTAAAAAAAATAAAACAAAACTCAGAATAAAAAATTAAAAGTGATTTCACAAGGCACTAGCAGAGTGAAGTGGATGCTGTTGTTTTCCTGGGAAGAGCACCTGTGAAGGGCTTGGACAAGAAAAGTGGTGTGGGTAATGAAGGGTGGAGCAGCCAAACGCAGAGGTGTGGGCTTTTTCCTGTCCAAACAAGGGAGAGGCTGTGTGAGTGAATGAGAGCCGCACACGGCAAATCATATAATGAACAATGATCTCATGTTTCTGCATAATTATATCAGTCTATCATGCAGCAGAAGTCAGAGTGTGTGTGAAGTGTCATCAGTTCCCCTCCCTGACACCAAAGGCATTCATTGCCATTCATTCTCACCACCGCTGCTAGGTGATTTACAGAACATTAAAAGCAGCTTATAGACCTTTTTAACAAAAGGAACCATTTAGTTTTTTGATGATCAATGATGACGTTAGATATTTCAAACATTTCACAGACAAAGCTAATATACTGCAGGTCAAAATGACATCACAATTTAGTTTAAAAAGAGCGGATGCATCATTTCTGTAATGGAAGGTGTAATAGCTTTACATATACTACACTAAATGATACAAATTGCACTAGTTTACAGACAAAAATGTACTTGATTTTGAACATGAATTTGATAATAAATGAACTTGGTAAAATTAAATTACACTGTAAAAAAAAAATGAAGGGTTCCACACAATTAATTCATGTTGTCCCAATCCACTAAGTTAATGTAATTAATTTAAGTAGATTGAACATAAAACAACAAATCTCTAGAATTGTGTTGTTTCAGCTCATTTTGAATAAGTAGTTTGAACATACATCGAAACTCTTTTTTTTTTAGCGCAGGGATGCAACATGGAAATGTTGGATGATGCAGATAACCAAGAGCCAACCTTTTATTTTTGGAGAATGTAATGATTCACCCGACTCATGATGCGATACGATCCACGATAGTAATCTACCGATACATGATTCTGTCATGATTTTTAAACACATTTGAGACAAATTTAAGGTGAATAAGAGCCCTTTCATTCTTTTCTACACATTTTTCTTTTCTGCAATAACTAAATTGCAATTTTAAAACAAAATCCAAATAAAAAGTGAATAATACAAACTAAAGAAGACTTTAATATAAACAAACTAAAACTTTGACTGCAGCTACATTACAAATTAAAAATGAATTTCAAATCAAAAATGAACAATACAAATTAAAGAAGGCTCTTTAATACAAACAAACTAAAACTGTGACTGTGCTGGGATTTGACTTTTTTTTTTTTTTTTTTTTTTTAAAGAAATCAGAATATCTGGTATAAGCTGAGATCTTTGCACATTTACAATGTCCCCTGCTGATGAAAAAACTCTTTCACTGGGGACTGAGATGGCTGGTGGAGAGGAAAGTCTTTCCTAAACCAGAGAGCAGTGCGTGTACAGAAGTGGTCAATAGCACCCTCTGCTCCAGGGGACTGGCCACTGGCATAAAATACTGATTATAATATGAAATATATTCTATAATAATTAAAATATTAAAGATGCATAAACTAAATTGAAAAAGAGAGGGTAAAAAGGAGCATTTTAATACTTGGTTCTGTAACAGCACAGCTTACTCTTTCAGTCTGAAAAACATCTTCACACTTTCACTATGAAAACACTGTGATCTCTGTAACGTTAGCACTCGGGGCAAGTGGAGATGCCAATCCTATTAATAGCTTTTTGTGTATAGACGTCCGTGACAGTAGTTTTTCACTGCGCTGCATCATATTCGTTGTTCTGTTAGTGTAAGCAAACGTCTTTTTGCAGTATTTGCACACAGTTAGTGTTTTGTCTGGCGCACCTCACGGTTGTCATTTTAGTCTGCCGCCCCATCTCATGCTCGGCGCTGATGTGCAGCTAAAGCAAGTCTGTGCCTGTAAATACAGCACCCCCTCTGTTCAAAACATGCATCGCGATTCATTCAACATTTCTACCTGTTTGAATAGTCACATATTTTAATCGATTTTCAACCGACTAGCAGCTGGTAACTAATAAACACAAATCTTGATATGATTTTTTTCGAAGCCTAATTACAAAACAAAATGTAAACAAATACAATGGACTAATGTATCACAGCCGCAGACAAGGAAACATCTAAATCTTTCTTTTCTGGAAAATAATTCACAAATTCTGTGTACAACATCACACAGTGTGCACCAACAGTCCATAATTTATCCGCTGATAATTTGTTATTGGCCTGAAAAAAAGGACAACAACAGATTTATTTTTTTAAAAATAGAAGTTCCCCAATGCTCTAACCTACAGTACACGCAATAATCAGATAACTCAACATGCACTTGTAATCACACCTTCACATACAGTAGACACTAAATATGACATAGCGGTAATGTAGTACGGCATAGTCTGAAATCAAGAATATAAAGCTGCTCGCTCATGTCTGTCCAGTGATACCACTTTAAATTCAACAACTCTGATCCATTATAATTGCTGTAGCATTTGCATTTTAATTATTGGACAGTTATGTTAAATACGTGATTGTAAACTAATCAAGACAGAGAATAAGAAATTATCTGTTCTCGGCATAAAAGAGTGCAAAAAATGTATTCAACTGTCAAAAAATATTTGAATAAACTGAGTAGGTGCCTAGCCAAATTACTATCATTCAAAGATGAGAAGAGGTTCATGTTCACTACAGAAGTACAGCTGGGGGATATGAAGTGATGCATTAAAGTGCATTGAACATTTATTCAGCCGTATACATGTGTCTGTTGCTTCATTACAAACACACACTTGTGTTTGTTGCCTCATTACTAACATACGCACAAAAAATTCCCAATATATACATTAAATAACAACAGACCTTATGCCTTTTCTTTGTGAGGTAAATAAATTTATAATTCGTCTTTCACAAATTTAGCTTTTTGACAAGCAGTAAACAGATAAGATGCTGTTACACTGACATAATCCAAAGCTAATGCCTGTCCCTTTTTAAAATGCAAGAAAATAAATGTGTTAATCTTAAGAAAATAAGGCGGAAAGAAATAATAATTGCTGTAATCTCATAAAAAAAAGTTTCAGCCAATCAAATGAAGCCTGAGGCGTGCATATTAATGACCCTGTGAGTAGCGTCAGTATTTTGTACTGATCGGCCTGTTTGTCACTGATATTTTACATTGGTTACATTAGAATGAAGACCCTGATGTTTGAGGCTCACTGTATGTCATTACCATGTACTGAACTATTATGCACCAACGTTATCCTGAATATTATTAACATTTGTTACATGCATGTGGGTGTATCACATGCTTTTGATAGACAGCCAATATCTCCTTACTAACTGCATAATAAAAAAACAGGCATTAACGAATTCAACAAACCTATAGATCCTCTAATTGCCAAAATATCATAACAATAGCATATTTCAAAAATGCAATATTAACCGATAATATTAACCTTGGTTGAATGCTATACTTCATTCAGCAGTGCTGTCACTGGTCTGTAAAGCTCAAACCCACAGCCACTTATCTGTCATGATCTACTTCCACAAATCAATTCCACCTCTTCCCTCAATTTGAAAAAAAATATTGCTTTTGCAATGGAAGCTTGAAAAAAATAAATAAATAAAGCTGCAGGGTAATAAAAATATTCAGTGGCTGATTTGGTAATGTTGAGACAGAACAAAAACCACAGAGTTTACTGTTGAACTAATTTTTCATCTCTGCTTATTCTACTTCTTTGTTATAATATTTTAGTGGAAGCAAAACACAACAAAAAGCATGTAATGCTGACACTTCAAAATGCCCAATATTTTATAAATAAAGGGAATTTCATGCTTTTAGTTGGTGATCAGATTTATTTAATTTAATGTATTTAATTTATGTACTATATACTATAAATTCTGTACAATCTTAACAAAACTCTTACATACACATGAATGAAGATCTATAACTAGAATTTATTTACATAACAATACAGCAGAATAAACAAAATTTCATACCGACTTGAATTAGTATTTTAATATATAATTATTAGGATGTAAAAATGGGCAGTTTACGCATTGCAGTTCCCCAAATCCTCTGTGCTACTATGACAAATTCATTTCCTGAAGGCACGCACACAGACACACACACACACACACACACACACACACACAAGTTTTTTCTACCTCACTCAGAGACTATATTTAAGACCGCCTGTAGCTCAACAGGACAGGGGGGGGGGGGAATAATAATGGAAAACATGCATTCATCGCTCAGTATTTTGTGAGATGACAGAAATCACACAGATTAGCGTTTCATATGGAAACTGCAGCTTAAATGCTGCTCTGACCGTTTCACATTAAGTTTATTTATACACCAACAGTGGTTATTGCCAGTCAGAGTAAGAAATCAATTAAAGTAAGCTGTTTGCATGACACAAGCAAACCTATTCACTCCGGTCATCACGCCTTTTTCAGCATTCAGATTATTCACTAAGAATTGTGATCATTTTTATTCCATTTCCACATTTTCCAATGCACTACTTAAATCAACACAAAATACGATTTCTATGGATGTATTGGATGGTCGTTCGACACATGATGATGAACACACACAAAAAAGACTTGATTATCCCAGTCAATGTAAATAAATGGAATATTTCCAAATAGAGCTATTAAAATCAATCGCAATATTTCACAGCAAACCCAAAATATCGCAATGTCAGATTTCTCCAAAATCGTGCAGCCCTACTCTTTAGCCAGAATTGAAGAGACAAATAACAAAAAGGTTTATGAAATAAAGTAAAAAAAAAAATTTATAAAAAAAATTAAAAAATAAAATGGCACAAAATAGATAATGTTTACGTAAGAACAGGCCATTTAATTATTATATAGGTAAGATTTTACAATATGGTTGTATAAGTTTGTTAATTAAATGTATTTACTAACATGAACAAAAATTAACAGTAAATTGATTCACGCGTTTATTCGTCTCTATTATCGTTTGTTAATGGAAATAAAGTAGATTAATTGCCAAAAGATTGGAAGGATACACTGAGGATATACTAGGCGATTATGTGGATTCAGGTGCAGAAGATTGACTGTTGATCACATCTTCACGATCAGGAGCATCTTGGAAATATTTTATGAATTTAGTATTGAGACCCACCAGCTATTTGAGGACTACAAAGAAGCCTACGATAGTGTAGACCATTCATACTTGCTCAGAACACTGGTGAGGACTCCCAGGGCTTTGAAATCAAAAGGGGTCTAAGGCAGGGTGACGCACTTTCCTGTCCCCTGTTTATTCTAGTACTCGAGAGAGTAGTAAGACATGTACAACAGGACAGTGCAGTACTTAGCTTATGCAGATGACCTCAGCAGGAGGGAAAGAGAGCTGAAGGAAAGCTTCCTACAGCTAGGAAGGAAATCACACCAGGCAGGTCTGCATGTGAATACTGGCAAGACAAAGTATATGGTTATGTCTAGATCTCAGAGCACCTCAACGGAACCCCTGCAGCTAGGAACGCACCCCTTTGAGTGTGTCCCCAACTTCAAATATCCAGGAGTGTTGCTGACAGACAGCAATGAGACCAGGGAAGAAATAAATGAGAGGTTGAAGGTGGGAAACAAAGCATATTTCAGCATGCAGCACCTCATTAAATCCCGTTTGCTGAGCCGAGCAAGCAAAAAGAGGCTATACCGTACAGTATTGCGACCAGTGGTAATGTATGCCAGGGAAACCTGGGTATTATCAGCTTGGGATGAACTGCTTCTCAGTGACTGGGAGAGAAAGATCTTGAGGAGGATCTATGGACCAGTTTGTGACCAAGGGGAATGGCGGATAAGGAGTAATGCAGAAGTGGCAGACCTGTATGGTGAGCAAAGCCTGGTCACAGAAATAAAGAGGAACCGGTTAAGATGGCTGGGCCACTTAGAGAGATTGCCCGAGCAGAGAGCTGTTAAGAAAGTGTACAAGCTAAAGCCAGAAGGAAGGAGAAGTCCTGGCAGGCCACGGAAGAGATGGTTAAACAATGTAGAAGATCTACGTTTCCTAGGAATTCGTGCTTAGAGAAATCGAGCATTAGATCGGGTAGGCTGGAGGGGAGTGGTTGAAGAGGCCAAGGCTCTACAATAGCTGTAGCGCCACTGGAAGAAGAAGAAGAATGGAAATAAAGTTGTTCGTTGTTAGTTCATGCTAACTCACAGTGCATTAACTGATATTATCAAGCACAAATTTGGATTTTAATAATGTATTAATAAACTATGAACTATGAGTAATAAATGCTGTACAAGTTGTTCATTACTAGTTTATGTCAGTAAATACATTAACTAAAGAAACCTTGTTGTAAAATGTGACCATTATACAGTAGTCAATATTTGAAATGGGCAACCTTTCACCAAAGTTGTCTTAAAACTATTGAACAACACCCATTCTTGTCCTAGGACAATTTTGAAAAATGTTTTTGATCCACAGATGTTGACTACTGTATATTCAATTACTTAGAGTACGATTACCACACCTCACACATTTGTTATGTTTTTGTCTTCAAACTGCTCTTGTGTTTAGTATTAGTTTCTTCTGCATCTTATTCAAAGAGTTTTTTTTGACTGTTGTGGCTTTAAATTAATAAATGAAAACATACAGTGTAGTGATGAATGAATAAATGAAACAAGGTCAAAACCTGGCTGAAACAACTTAAGGTTGTGCAATTTTATCTTAATAAAATAACTGCCGACCTTAGAATGTTTACCAGCCAATGAGAGTCAAGCTTCAATACATTGATTTTTGGTGTGCATTTAAATGTGTTTAATGAAAGCAGTCGATTTCCAGCAACAACTGTACCAAAGCGATGTGGGCATATCCAGCAATGTGATGAAGACAACAAGTGTTTAACTTCATGCAAACATGAAGCAGCCAACAGAATGTTATAGAAATGACTGTTACTCACAAAAAAAAGTAGAAAACAGTGTCAGAAATCATTGGCATTCTAGTTTGATTCATGCATGTATGATCTCTCTTTATTGTGATATGGTGTGATATGAAAAGCTACAGTTTATATTCAAACACGGCCCCTGGCTCTACATAAACATTGTCAAATCAGAAAGATATTTTATTCCTAGCAATGCATCTAATTTCTGAGTAGTTTAGTACAAGTACAAGCTCTGGCATTAGTACAAGCTCTGGCATGACCCTGGAATGCCTACTAATGACCAGCAGTCTATTGACCTGATGAC
Organism: Danio choprae; assembly: GCA_903798125.1. Classification (NCBI taxonomy): domain Eukaryota; kingdom Metazoa; phylum Chordata; class Actinopteri; order Cypriniformes; family Danionidae; genus Danio; species Danio choprae. The sequence continues at coordinate 2,184,705 of CAIGQW010034093.1, forward strand.
CTCCAGCAATAAAGCAATTATCAGTCTGACAGAAGCATAAATTAACACAATGCTCTTCTAAAGGTTTTTTGTCTAACATTAAGGCTGGTGTACACTGTGTGATTTTTGCTGTCTTACAAAATCATTTATGCAATTTTATGGTTGTGGCTTGTGACCTGTGAGAGGAACTTACGAGCCGATTGGCTCACAAGCTCCCTATCAATTTTAAACATGTCAAAACAGTTTCTTTATTTGGAAATTATGCATTATTATTATTATTATTATTATTTATGTAATATGTTTATTTACTTTTTTTCACCTTGTTAATCCTTTGTATAAATTCTGATGTTTCAGAACAACAGTATTTGTTCCCCTCTATATTTTGTTCTGAAGTTCCAATAAATATATTATGGGGAAAAAAATTAAAAGAAAGAAAAGAAGAGATGATAGTTTACTGTGGACTAGGCTTAATAATTCACACACTTGGTGATCAGGCATCCCGGTTTCCCTGGGCTGAAAAAGAAACTATTTTATGGTCATTTTGGAATGAAAATGCCAAGATGGTCAAACATTTTTAAAATAATGTGCATATATTATTATTATTATTTTTTTTTAGTTGGATAAACTTTATCCAATGAGAGAAGAAATGTGCATAAACTACGATGGAAACGTACATCTGACATGTTGTTTTGGTCATTCTAAAATGGAATGTGGTTTGGTATTATTACCTCCCACAACTGTCCTGGGAGGAAAGAGTGGTCTCACGTCTTCAAAAGCCACAGCATTGCTGCTTGTCTTCGTCTTCTGAGACAAGTAAATTATATTAAAAAAGGCGTACAGTGGCTTTACCCACTAGCGACTTGTGCATGGACAACCGTCATGAATTCACACAGTGTACAGTGTGGTCTCCTCTAAAAAAAAAATGTTACTACCTTTTATCTTATATTTTTACCTACTTTCAACTAATTTGACACTAACAGAGGAGCCAGTAACAGAAATCTGGCATACATTTGTTAATTAGTTAACTTATTTGTTTTTACAAATGGATTGAACATAAAACAACCAAGTTGTCCCCCCAAAAATCCCCAAGAATTGTCTTGTTTAGCTCATTTTAAATAAGTAGTTTGAACAAACGGCAAACATAATTTTTTGAGAGCAGACTGCACTATGACAAATTCATGAGAGGCGGTGTTGTAATTTTAAATGACCAGTTCTGAAGGCCTAGACCAAATTGTTTCACATATCCCAGTGTAAATGCCAGTAATAGCAGTGGTGAACCATCTACTGAAACTCATAGACAACTGCGCTGAAACAGAAACAGCATTGTCAATCTTCTCACAAGCCTCCTTCACGCTTCTCCTTCCCTGCATCCCCAGCAGCATCAATCTTCCTTCCACATTTACAGAAGAGAAACCTACAATTAACCGCAGGCGAAATGAGAGGTTTCGATAACGCTTCAAAGATGACTGCAAGCTGCCTGTTGACCTCATGACATAGATGTTTTATATATATGGAGAAGATGCTCTGCACTTTCAACTAAGCATTGCTGACTTGTAGATCAATGAGCTTGTTTACGTGCAAACCAATACACTAATAACTTGCGATCATTTTATTACTGAAATAACCTGTTATGCCGGATAGCATGCAAATCAATAACCCAGAAATGCAAGCAAACTAAAACAATTAGCTTGTTACCCATGGTAAAGTCAAAACATATAATATGCATATCTGACTGTTTAGTTTTTCCAACTGTTTTGTTGGCTGCATTAGCAGTAAACATACAGCTTGTATATTATCCCTCATGCAGTTTCTATTACATTTCAATTTCTGCTTAAGCTGTTTATGCCATACTCTGATA
>CAIGQW010034093.1:2186641-2198577 GCA_903798125.1 Danio choprae
TATATATATATATATATATATATATATATATATATATATAGGAAAAATCGGACATTGCGATATTTCTTTTCTTGGCAATATTTTGCAATATGAATACAATTTCATCAGATGACTTAAATGTTCTATTTGGAAAGAAATCATTCATTTAGATTAATTGGGGTGATTTTATAAGGGTGTAAATCGTGGTTAAAAAAAATGAACAAATTGCAAGCGAACATAATTACAATAGAGCAAAGAAAAAACAGTATTCAGGTACATAAATTGAATAGTGTAATGTAAAATAAAACGGTCGTCTTCATTGTATTAAAAATTCATTAAAATTATTCTTCATTAAAGTTACAAATGTTGTACAATTTTTTTGCCCTAATGTTTTAAACTCTCTAGAAATGCCTTTAAAACATGCAAATGATAGACTTTCAGTCTGTTATGGTAATACTTTGCAATGACTCCACAAATCCCATGTATTCTCAACTGTTGTGCTCATTGCATATCCTGCAATGTGACTATTGCGGACACACACACACACACACACACACACACACACACACACACACATTGCGATATCTATGCTGAAATGATATATTGTATATTATATATTAACGATATATTGTATAGCGTGTATTGAATTTTTTTTTGAAAACACGTGCCAAAATCTTTACACATTTATAAATGTTCAGAAACAAATTTCAAGAAAATGTAAATCATGCTGTAACCATAAAGTAAAAAGTAACAATAAATTTTCCTTAGAGATTTAATATCTGTGAATGTACCTTTGTTGATACAATTTGCAAACATTATTAGGTGTTGGGGCGGTGTGTCAGATTTTTTTAAACTTCTATTTTTTTTTTAATTTCTATCTTTTTTGCATTTAATTCAAGAGAAAGACAGGAAGTGAGAGGGAAAGAAAGCGAGATCACAATAGGGACTCAGGCCAAACACTGCTGCTTTATATATTGAAACAATGCCACTGCACATGACTACAGTATGCCATATCCTAAAGTTAGAACAGACTTTGTGATAAAAAAGGTCAAATTGGATTTTTATTTAATTATTGTAATTTAAAATCTAATTATTAAAAAAAAACTTTTATCACTGAAGCCAAAACATTAGATTATGCAACAGATATAACACATGCCAGTGCTTTCAATCTGTCAATTAATAAACTTGAGAACAATTTGTAATATTAATCATTTATGCTAGCATATTAGCTGCCGATGGTTCAATTGATTAAAAATCGAGACGCTGCTTGCTGCAGAGCCACTAGGGCTCCAATGAGGAGGAGCTTGAGCTCCAGCTTCTTTTCCTATAAGCTGTTTTAATGTGTACACCCTCCCCACCCCTAACCCCAAAGCCCAGCGTCATCAGTTGTAGAAGAAGTGCAGCAAGGAGGAGCCAGAGCTCAAGCTCCCCCTTGCTGGAGCTCAGCTCTGCCCAAGTGGCTCTGCAGTGAGTACCACTTGTAAAAATCTGGTTCAATTACAGCAGTGACTCTAATTTTATTGCTGAATAAATATATTTCTTTCTTTAAAAAAGCAAAAACTGAAAAAAGAAACTACAGCACAATCCTTACAGTAAAGCCACCTTACAGTAATTCAGGCTCAATGAAACACACATTGCATGTTTTGTATATTTATATGGAATATACACATTTCATTAATAACTGTAGACTAATTTCCTTAGTCTCAGACAAACACACAACACCAAAACACTGCAGTGCTTTTTAATTCTCTCCATAAATAAACTTGAATCAGAGCTGCAGCAATGGTTTGTCATCCTGTGAGAAAATGGTTGACGGGCATCTACCAACGACAGACGCCACGGGAGTGCAAGTGCAAAATGGTTTCGCACTTTTTTGCATGCACTTTCCATGTGCTTTTACATGCGATATGTGAACTAAAATAACCTTATAGTATTGATTTGGAACTGCACTACATTAATGCTTTATTCATTATAATATGACCCTGTAAATATTTTTTTGTGTGAAAAGGCCCTGTTGAGGTTATTGTTGCTAGAAACTTCAGTGCAACATATGTTGAAATAGGACTGAAGCACATATTTCCAATTAGCTTGTTGTCTTTATCCCTCAGGGTCATTAACATCCTCAGCCACCTCTTCCGTACATTTCACATTGGAATGGAAACCCTTGGAAGAACTTGGACGAGGAGACACTGGATTGGACAAACTTTAAATAGCATAGCAGAGACATGTAGGACAACATTCCTCGCCAGAACACTACTAGCCAGAATAGCAAAACAAAAACAAAATGCTAGATTAACAATAGGAAATGCATGACCAGCTCTAAATGCAAAGTTGTGACCTTGTGCCCTGATCTTCACACATCATCACCTCGACTTTATTTATAAAGCATATTTCTATATCACTCATACCATTCAAAATATGCATAGTATACGGTTCCCATTTCTGCATGAAACAATAAAATCAGAAATTATCAATTTGGTAGACTGTCAATGATGGAAACGGTGAATATAATGGATGTAGTATTTGCATTGGATGACAGAGACAAAAACACATCACTCAAATTTCTAGATGAAATCCTAAAATAAAAAGTTGATGGAAAGTCACTGATGGAATCGGAGAGGATATATTGGGTGTAATATTTGCATTGGATACCTCACAGACAAACACAACTCACTTGAGCACATCATCACACAGAGCAGGCCTTCAAAGGCCCCAGACTTATGGAAATAAACGGATGATAAAAGCCCATTTGGAAATATCAGCAGTCTGGCATTCTAAAAAACCAACACAAATTCACAAGCATTTGCTTTCAAACACTGCATATAAACCTGTGAAATTCCCTTCATACCTCAGACTAACGCACGTCACATTCGCTGTGAACTCTAAGCATTCCAGAGTTTGTGAATCAAGCCCAAAGGCAAAACCTGTCAGCACAACTGGGCCCGAGAATAAAACTTTCTTCCATCCTTCGGGCAACGGTCTGATGGATGACGTCGAGAATAGCAAGTGTTGGTAATTTAGTTGATTTATTAAAGTGCAGATGAACTGTAAAGGTCGGATTACACTGCAGGACAAATGAGGACACTCAAACAGAGTAGAAAGCAGGGCTGTGTAATACTAAAGAAAAATGTGATACTCTATAGAACGCTAAATAATGCGTTATTCGATGTGCGATACAATAGCAAAATTATATAACCAAAATTTGTTTCGTATTATTTCTGAGAATAGAAAGTGAAAGTGAACCGCCATGTTTTCATGGTTGCATTTAAATTATGTAAAATAAATAATCAAATAAATAAAATCCATAAACATCACCACCAACGTGCATAACTGGTAAAGTTTTATCCACAATCATTCATTCATTCATTCATTTTCATTTCGGCTTAGTCCCTTTATTAATCTGGGGTCGCCACAGCGGAATGAACCGCCAACTTATCCAGCATATGTTTTACGCAGCGGATGCCCTTCCAGCTGCAACCCATCTCTGGGAAACATCCATACACACCCATTCACACTCATACCCTACGGACAATTTAGCTTATCCAATTCACCTATACTGCATGTCTTTGGACTTGTGGGGGAAACCGGAGCACCCGGAGGAAACCCACGCCAACACAGGGACAACATGCAAACTCCACACAGAAATGCCAACTGGCGAGGCTCGAACCAGCGACCAGCGACCTTCTTGCTGTGAGGCGAACGTGCTACCCACTGCGCCACTGTGAGGCCCCTTTATCCACAATCATAAAAGCAAAAACATTTGAAACTAAATCAAGTTTCTTCCTTGCAGTTTTATTGATTTCTTGACATGGCTTGATTGTTTGGTCAAACAATATTTTAGAATCAATGCTCAAATCATTTTTGATTTTTGTCCAGAAAACCGACATGTCCGCTCTGTTTGGTTTCAGAGATGCGTTTTTACATGCAACTACACTGGCTGATGTGATGAAAAGGCTTTCAGAGTGTGTGCTAGCTGCAGGCACACAAAGATACTTTTAGAATAAATCACTCATCTATTGGAAACCATTGCAATATGTACATCATGATCAGTGTTGGGTAAGTTACTCCAAAAAAAAGATTCATTACTACTTACATTGTTAGAAATACTTTTATTATTACTTTGTCTGAAAAGTAACTTACTGAAGTTAATAAATAAACAATTTAATTACTTCACTAAATACTACAAATCCACATAAATCTCGCATAGACAATAGAAATTACTCTCTTAATTCTTTAAATTTGAGTCAAACAGGACCAAACATAACACTTTAAAATGTAAACAACATATCTATAAAAACACAAAACAGTTCAAATTAATGACACCATATTTCATACATGTCATATATTGAGATACATTTCTAAAACATTTAATTGTTTCTTAAGCATGTGCAATTGTTGGACAAAAAAACCTTCGTTTATTGAAAAAAATCTAAGTTAGATTTATAATTGTAAGAGCTAATATGCAAAATATTTGAATAACAAAAATATATATACAATTATTGTGATAATTTGATTTATGAACTCATTCAATTGTTACTCATTTCTCAATAATTTTTTCTTAAAGGTTCCCTATAAAGAAAATCTGGGTATACCTAGGCATTGTCGAATAATAAGAGATCAGTGTACGGAAATGGGCATACCAAGAGTCTCAGACACCATTGTTACCTTATTCTCATGTAAAATCCACGAGTGTAAAACCCTGGTAAAAAAACATGACAATCAGAACACAAAGCAGACTGTTGCGTGACTCACGGGACATGACCTCATCATTTGCATGTACTTTAGGTCAGGTTCTGCATCATTAGATCACTAGCTAAAACACAGACAAATAAGTTGCTCTGGGATCATTTATACAGAACTGTTGAATGTATGTACAGTATTAAGGCAAGTATAAGTAACTGTAATTAAATTATATAAAAATGAAAAGTAATCCCTTATTTTACTTTTTCGGTGGAAATGTCATTTATTTACGGTAACTAGCGTGCAATTAAATACACCCAGCACCGATCAGGATACACACATTTGCAGCCATAGTAAAAATATATATACAACTATTGTGATTATTTGATTTATGAACTCATTCAATTGTTATGAATTAATTTCTCAATTAGTTTTTCTTAAAGGTTCCCTATATAGAAAATCTGAGTATACCTAGGCGTAGTCGAATAATAAAAGATCAGTGAACAGAAATGGGCATACAATGAGTCTTGGAGCTCTGGGATCATTTATACAGAACTATTGAATGCATGTACAGTATTAAGGCAAGTATAAGTAATTGTAATTAAATTACCTAAAAATTTTAAGTAATCTCTTAGTTTACTTTTTCAGTGGAAATGGTCATTTAATTACGGTAACTAGAGTGCGATTAAATACACCCAGCACTGATCGGGATACACACATTTGCAGCCATAGTAAAAAGGCTAGTATGATGGCATGTGTTAACTTTTTGACCTCCTCTGCCCACTGTGTGTCTACACGAAAATGTGTTTCTCTCCCAGCGTTGTGCACTCATTCACTCCAACACGCAGACACCGGAACCAGTCTATATGACGACCTCACGTTGCCACAGTTACAGTGAGATACTGAAATCAACAGTGACTGACTCACTTCCTCTTACACCACTGATGTGTCTGAGGGTGCATGCAGTGAGTGAACTGACAAGCCATAGAGTCCATTAAAAAAAGCATACATCCTCCAGCAAAGTTTTACACATCGGCATGTAACTTGATACGAACCACTTGCAGTACACCAAAATGTGTGACATAAGGAGAGGTGTGCTATTTCTTTTACACATCGCGAAAGTGGGAAAATAAACAAACTAGAATACACTTGAAATAACACCGTATTGTGTTTAAAATCCCTTACAACAAATTAGCAACCACACAAAAACACCAGATTTTTTGTCAGAAGATTGGTCAAAGGTAGTCACATTTTCTTTTAAAAAAGTGTGTTAATACGTTTGCCGTTTCTTTTTTATTGTAAATATTATTTTTATTTTCATCTAATAATTGCAGCCTTGTTGAGTTTAACAGAAAAAAAAGAAATGAAAAAATAAAACTGACAAAAATATTACAATGGTAGTAGACTAATGAGTTTCTTGAACAGTTCTGACTTATACATCTCACTTAACACATGGTAATGTGTCTTTTAAAAATACACACTGTAAAATATGATACAGTTTTGTCTTTTTGCTATTTTAACTTATTCTAATAAGTTAATCAGGTTTCAACAATTTTTTTGTTATACAGTTTAACTTAATATGATTAGTAAATTAAGATGCAAGTTGAGAGGACTAGAAAAGATTTGATTCAACTAAAACGTTTAGGCAGCAAAAATATGTTTTTCAGTGGAGTTTATACCAAAAACAAATATGATGTCATTCATTTTTGTTCCAGCATACGTGAATTTTGTTTTTCTGTATTACTTGGGGGGAAAAAGATACTAGTTTTAGAGCACCATTGTGTGACTTTCAATACACAACAAACACATTCTTCAAAATATCTTTTTTCTTTGATCCACAGAAAAAAAATAAAAATCTGAAATTATTTCTGGGTTGAACAGCCAAAATAACAAAACCTGTGACAAAATATAAAACCTCAGACCTTCATGGAGAGTCTGGGTTATTTATGAATTCACTATAGTGGGTCTTGCTGGGACACACATGAAGACACCTACAATCATGTGACAAGTATTCATCATTCACAGAGACATTAAACAACCCTCAACTGAAAGATAAACAGCCATTTTAACCAAAACACTACGTTAACCATCCTGAATGAACCTGCCGAGGGTCTGGAATGGAGATCTGGGCTCTTACCGTTTTGCCTCTTCCAGGTGGCACAGATATTCATAGGCCATGTTCTGCTGGCGCCGCTCATCCATCTCTTCAGCAGTGAGCCGCTCCACACCATCCAGAACAGCTGGACGAGAAGGGCAAACATATGAGAGGTGGGCAAGAAAACTCACACTTCACTCGTTTTATTTAGCCAAGACCAACTTCTGATACCAGCTCATCACAGATTACAGAAAACACATTTATAAAGAGCAAAAAGCGTTTCATTTGAGCTTTCAGTTTATTAAAAACAACCATAAAGTACTGTTTCATCTGTTATTAATACTGACAGTAAAATGTTGATTGTTTGTTTATTGCCACATAAGCAGCTTAAGACCATTTCATGGCAAGATCAATATACATAAAAGTAATACATGATAAGAACAACTTCATATTTCAATAAAAAATTATACACAAACAAATATATAAATGGAAATAAATGAAATTCACAAATAAATGTCTATTAAAAGTTAAATATGATTTTTAATTATTCATTCATTCATTCATTTTCCTTCGGCTTAGTCGTGATTAGTTAGTTAGTTATGATGAACAATGAAATGTTGTTGTTTGAGTAAATATGAAAGGTGAGCAGCAATATATTTAAAGACTGGAGCTGCTGAAATCAATAGAACATGGACAAAACTTTAACAATTAACTTTATTTTAAAGCATAATAATAAGAGTTTAGAGTTTATTTTCAGCTTCGATGACTATTTCATGAGAAAACAGACATATTGTACAAATGGCTTATAAATAATGCATTTAGATAACAATAAAAACAATAAAAAAACATCACCAAGAGTAAATCAATAATAATAATAATAATAATAATAATACATAAAATAAAAATCTAAAAATAGTTTTGTGAGATTTACTTTACAATATTATTTGATGAGCATAAAATAATTAGTTTAAAACCTAGAGCTTCCAAACATTAGTGTATATTTCTCATACTGCTCATTCTCTTGAAAGCTAATAACAGGCTGAATGTTCTGCAATTTCAGCATATTTTTGTTATTTTGGTGTCTTGCGTGACTGACCTTAAGCAACCTTAAGGTTATGAGAAAATTATTCCACATACTAAATCAGTCAATTATGTTTGTTAATGTCATGTGGATAAAGATCATAAATCTAATTACTCTGAATGTCTGCACATATTTCAAACTGAAAATTGGAAATGTTTATCTGTAAAAACCTTATTTGACGTTACACTGATGACAACAAGGCTGCGATGGACAGACATGAACTATAATGGTCATAAATAAAAATACAATTCCTCTAAAGTGGAGTAGGAACTGTTATAATACAATTCTGAGTGTTCCTCACGCAGGTAAGTGGCCTTGACAAACAACCTGTAGAAAACACACACTTTTATTTCTCTGACATTTTAGTCAACATTTGCACCAGACACATTCTTACATTCACTTCATATCTCAAAACAACAACAACAACAACAACAACAACTTTGTGCATTTATGAAGTGTAAACAAACTAAAAGAAAATAGCTTTAATGAGTTTCGTTCTTTTGTGAACACAAAGGATGATATACGGAAGAATGTTGGAAAAAAGCCATTGATGATCATAGTAAAAAAAAAAAAAATACTATGGAAGTCAATGGCTCCTGCTTTCCAACATTCTCCAGTATAACATCCTTTGTGTTCAACAGAAGAAAGAAACTCAAACGGGTTTGGAACAAGTGTAGGAAGAGTCATATTAATTTCTGGTTTAACTACACCTTTGAGGGAATAATTCAAGCTATGGATTCTAATTCAGGCGATGGATTTCATCTGAGGGTTTCACATCATTAAACACCCAGTGAGTACTGAGTAGATTATTATTATTAATATTACTATGAATTATTAATGCCTAAATGAGAGTGAATAAAAACACAGAGGATAACAAACTTGGATTCTGAAACGTGTAAACAATCCTCTGCCCTGCAACAAACTACAAAGAAAACCAACTCAAATACTATTTGCATGTTCAGACGTGAACTGAACCCTGATGAAGACGTCACTTTCTGTCATAGCCTTCCTCAGAGACCCTTCCTGCTGTGAAGGTTTCACAGAAACAAGACTTGAACTGTTATGTGACCCAACCTTTAAGTAGTAACTAGTTTTTTATGAAGTGCTACGAATAAAAATAAGTGAAAGTAGCATTTCATTCGCCAACCAATATGTCTTGACTGCTTGTCTTTCCTTTAAAAGGTCCTGTGTATTTAAAATAAAGTTTTTTTTTAGATGTTAGTATCAGTATATTAGCCATAAGGATATTTATAAGCTAGTGTGCTCCAAAACAGTGACAAAATTGGCATTTAGAAGATATAAACAACATCCAAAACTTGCAGTTTGTCACTTCCGCTCTAAATGGATCAATTATATTTATGACATCACCTCATACTCCAGTTTCTCGTCAAACCTTCTGACCAATGAAATGCTCTCTAGGATTTGACATGCCCCACCCACTTCAAGATGCTTCTCATTTCCTTTTCATTTAACGCGATTGATCTCAACAGCTCTCACTGGACGAGCTGTGATAAAACAAAACGCTATTGGAGGTTCTTTAAAAAGGGGAGAGGCTACTATATGTCCTGCCCTGTCCTGTCTTCATGTTTCAGTTGAGAATACACCAAACATTGAATAATAAAATGCAGATTTCAAAGCACTTCACAGGACCTTTATAGACTGACAGCGCCATACAACTCTAAAAAGTGGCATAACTCATCCAAAGGCCCGCTTCTTCAATTCAGATGGCTTTTACAATAGTCTTTTGAACTGCTTTTATGATGGATGATTAGCTTTATGGAACTTAAAAACCTTGACTGTCATTACAAAGCTAGGATATTATTTAACAACGGTACTCGGTTTGTGTTTTTCCAAGAGACTAAAGGTATACGGTTCACTAGAATGGCTAAAAAGTGAGTAAACTACAGGATCATTTTCATTCTTGGGTGAACTATTCCTTTAACGGGTAATTCAGATTAAAACATGGGCTTTTAGTAAAACTTGCAAATCTATGCAGGAGAAAGGAGGTTTTTTTTAAATGATGCTACATGACTAGAGAAAATGGGCTATGCTTTCCTATTCAAAACTTCAACGTCCATAATGCATCAGGCGTAATGAAACTGTCCACAAGTTCAAACTGTAGTTTTCGCAAAAGCCCCAGAGATGTCAAACATCTGCATTTAAATAATCTGGTGAACTTTTACAGAGAGATAAATAGGGATATCCCTGTGTAAAACTGAGAAAACAAACAGTTCATTCACATCTGTTAACTGTAACGATACAAAACTGGTTGCAAAATTGTCAACCTTTAACCTACGCATTTTCTAAATAAATATTTTTTTAAATAATGTAAATAATGTCCTTTTTAATCGACTGCTATGAGTGAATCAAATAATCGACTGGCTGAATTAATCAAGACCCTAAACAAGTAGTGAATTGATTCAAAAGATTCACTTTACTGACATGAATCACACTTCACCTGATAGTGCGACTTATATTAAAACCTCAATAGTGAAAGGTCTAGCGGCTGTCAGCTAGGGAAAGATCACACTGTTTTAGTAGAAGAAACAGATATCTGCATCGACGGAAGAAAAGTAACTCTAAATTTAGTCAGTTTGGTAATGGGGGCTTCACTCAGGCCGGGGGGGAAATAAATAGCAGTGCGCGATACAAAGACGCCTTTTTTTCCAGCGTGACGTTCAACCTTCACTGAAGCATTTTTAGTCATTGGTTTATTTCTTTTAATAAACAGACAACACTCAAAGGTGAAACAGATGTTCACTGTGTGTTAGATTCAAACCACTGACCGCTTTACAGAACCTGTTTTTTTTTTTTTACTAAATTGCAGATAACATACATTCGTTTGATGCTCAATTTATGTACGTTACTTTTGATCTGTAGCGATTCAGGAGATCAAGTGAGAGAATCTCGATGTTTCATGTAAAAGTACAGTATAAACAACATGCTGGGGTGTTCAATGAAGCCGTCCAGGTGATCCTGTTCGGTTGTGCTCCATACAGTATTTTAATGCGGAAGTTGTAAACCATGCCGATGCAAACTTGAGCATTAAAAAAACAGCAGCTGTATTAAAACATCAAAACTGAAGCGAAAGGCAGCTTCCTTCAATCAAAGCATTTGCATAAAATGAAAGTCTTTTAAACATACTTAGCAGAAAGTAAAACCAAACGCCTGAAGAAAACGTAATAATACTTACACCCATATCTAGGTCGGAAACCGTCTGTCTCGTCTGAAGTTGACATGTTTTCTCAAAAAAAGTTAAGTAGTCCAATTTCGTTTTCGCGTTCTCGATGTAGTTTTGTGTCTTTTAGGGCTTATATTTAGACCTTGAGAAGGCACCTCTGGCCCCCTTTCTTACTTATCTGCACAGTTTCAGACTTTTTTTCTTTTTCTTGAAACCCCACTGATGTCATGGGCGTGTTCCTTCCTAAATCCTGAAGTATGCGTTTCAGGAAACACCCATTTGAAGAATATCGCTTCAAAACTTTCAAATGGGACTGCAGCGTCCTCTAATGCCACAGTCTGCCACAGCAATCTATAGCAGTGAGTCTCCAGCAGGAGGCGCAGAAGACTTACAAGGGCCGCAACGTAATATTCAATATGACAGTAGTTCTAATTCTATTGATAAAATGATTAAATTATATTATATTTAATCAAAAATCATATTGAACTATATACAGAATATTCATTTTCACTGCCAATCAAAATTGTGGAAGAATTAAGATTTGTTAATTATTTTTTGCTCAGTTTAATAAAAAGCATTAATACTTTGGAATATTCATTCATTCATTCGTTTTCATTTCGGCTTATTCCCTTTATTAATCGGGTTTTTAAACCATGGTTTTACTATTACTATTTTACATGCTTGTAAATGTATGTGTTCATTAAACTATTACAATGCTATTTCTATTTGTTTTACTACAAATATCATAGTTAAACTGTGTGTTAGAGTCGAAAAACTGGTGGACAGTCCTAACAATAAGGTCTATCTTTTTCTTTCTTTCTTTGGTTGGGTTCATTTCTTTATGTATTGTCGTACATTGGAGCCTATTCTATTCTATTCTATTCTATTCTATTCTATTCTATTCTATTCTATTCTATTCT
>CAIGQW010034093.1:2208226-2240308 GCA_903798125.1 Danio choprae
CTAGTGATGTCCTGTGAGAGACTAGTGATGTCCAGTGAAAGACTAGTAATGTCCTGAGAGAGATTAGGGATGTCCAGTGAGAGATTAGTGAGGTCGTATGAGAGACTAGTGATGTTCTGTAAGAGACTGATGTCCTGTGAGCGACTAGTGATGTCCAGTAAAAGACTAGTGATGTCCTAGTGTGAGAGACTATTGATGTCCAGTTAGAGAATAGTGATGTCCAGTGAGAGACTAGTGATGTTCTGTGAGAGACTAGTGATTTCTAGTGAAAGACTAGTGATGTCCTCCTGTGAGAGACTAGTGAGGTTTTGTGAGTGACTAGTGATGTCCAGTGAGAGACAAGTGATGTTCTGTGAGAGACTAGTGATATCCTGTAAGACACTAGTGATGTTCTTTGAGAGACTAGTGATGTCCAGTGAAAGACTAGTGATGTCCTCCTGTAGGAGACTAGTGATGTCCTGTGTGAGACTAGTGATGTCCAGTGAGAGACTAGTGATGTTTAGTGAGAGATTAGGGATGTCCAGGGAGAGACTAGTGAGACCGTGTGAGAGACTAGTGATGTTCTGTGAGAGACTAGTGATGTCCTGTGAGAGAGTAGTGATGTCCAGTGAGAGACTAGTGATGTCCTGTGAGAGACTAGTGATGTTCTGTGAGAGACTAGTGATGTCCTGAGAGAGAATAGGGATGTCCAGTGAGAGATTAGTGAGGTCGTATGAGAGGCTAGTCATGTTCTGTGAGAGACTGATGTCCTCATGTGAGAGACTAGTGATGTCCAGTGAGAGACTAGTGATGTCTTGTGAGAGACTGGTGATGTCCAGTGAAGGACTAGTGATGTCCTGTGAGAGACTGGTGATGTCCTGTGAGAGACTGGTGATGTTCTGTGAGAGACTAGTGATGTCCAGTGAGAGACTAGTAATGTTCTGTGAGAGACTGGTGATGTCCAGTGAGAGACTAGTGATGTCCTGTGAGAGACTAGTGATGTTCTGTGAGAGACTAGTGATGTCTAGTGGAAGACTAATGATGTCCTCCTGTGAAGGACTAGTGATGTCCAGCGAGAGAAAAGTGATGTCCTGTAAGAGACTAGTGATGTCCAGTGAGAGACTGATGTCCTGTGACAGACTAGTAATGTCCTCCTGTGAGAGACTAGTGATGTCCTGTGAGAGACTAGTGATGTCCAGTGAGAGACACGTGATGTCCTGTCATAGACTAGTGATGTCCAGTGAGAGACTAGTAATGTTCTGTGAGAGACTGGTGATGTCCAGTGAGAGACTAGTGATGTCCTGTGAGAGACTAGTGATGTTCTGTGAGAGACTAGTGATGTCTAATGGAAGACTAATGATGTCCTCCTGTGAAGGACTAGTGATATCCAGCGAGAGAAAGGTGATGTCCTGTAAGAGACTAGTGATGTCCAGTGAGAGACTGATGTCCTGTGACAGACTAGTGATGTCCTGTGACAGACTAGTGATGTCCAGTGAAAGACTAGTAATGTCCTCCTGTGAGAGACTAGTGATGTCCTGTGAGACTAGTGATGTCTAGTGAAAGACTAATGATGTCCTCCTGTGAGAGACTAGTGATGTCCAGTGAGAGAAAAGTGATGTCCTGTGAGAGACTAGTGATGTCCAGTGAGAGACTGACGTCCTGTGAGACGTCAATATGTTTATACTTTAATTACTATTTTATATGTTCACAAACAGCTCATTAATGGCTATTGTGATCAAAGTTTATTTATTTTTATTTTATTTATTTTTTTGCCTATGATCAATTTCTGCCAGTGGCATTAGTTTTAAATTGTTGTTGTTTTTTGTTTCCAAGTCATGATCGAAATTACCACTAGATTTTTTTGTTTTTGTTTTGTAGCCTCCATTTCAGTTCTGTGTGTGAATTTAGCTCACTATATCTGAATGTGTCATGGATTGATGATGTAAAATCCATCCTGAAGAAGATCCGTCTTCTGTCTCTTGTAACGAGTCTTGACTGTCATTCAGTTTGACATTAATGACATCTAGTATTCCATAGTCTCATGGCTTATGTAACTTGGTCACACAGTTTGACAAGCAACAACTGTAAAGAACTACCCCTCATTAGAGAATTACTGCTAGGTTAGGGTTGTTTAGCAGAATGAGCTGACAGCTGCAAAGTTGATGTTAAGAAATATTAAGCTGAGAGTTTACTTATACTCTATAGATGCAGTTATTTAGTCAACAAAATGTTGGAAGCCATGAAAAAATATGATTTAAATACAACATCACCAACTCGATAATAAAATAGATGTAACAAGGGGGAAAAAGACTTCACACTGTTTTGTCGCTGAGTCATTCCATGTTTTGAATGAATTAGGTGTTCATAAGGGGAGCCTTTCCTGAATGAATCATTTGTTTGATTCAACTAATTCAACAAATTGAACATTAAAACATTTACTGACACCCACTTGTTAATAGTATTATTTCAGTAAAAAGGATTTTTTTTCTATTTTTCCATATAAAAACAGTATAATATATAATAACAGAACATTTCATCCCAAAATTTAATTTCTGTCATTATTCACTCACCCTTGGGAAGTTTCAAACCTGAATGAGTCTTTCTTTTATGAAACATACACGAAACACTGAAGAATCTTGTTAACCCAACTGTTTTGGTAACCACTGATGTTTATTGTATGAACAAAAAAATACAGAGATTATTTGAGACATTTCTCAAATAATCTTTCATGTTTCATAATTTATGTTTTGCAGTTATAGCCTAATTCTTTATGTCTAATGCATTTTATGTTGAATCAAAAACAAACATCCCCCAAATATATTGAGTGTTTGATTAAATTATAATTATTCATTCATTCATTTTCTTTTCGCTTAGTCCCTTTATTAATCTGGGGTCACCACAGCGGAATGAACCACCAACTTATCCAGCACATGCCCTTCCAGCTGCAATCCATCTCTGGGAAACATCCACACACACTCATTCACACACATACACTACGGACAATTTTGCCTACCCAATTCACCTATAGTGCATGTCTTTGGACTTGAGGGGGAAACCGGAGCACCCGGAGGAAACCCACGCCAACACGGGGAGAACATGCAAACTCCACACAGAAATGCCAACTGACCCAGCCGAGGCTCGAACCAGCGACCTTCTTGCTGTGAGGTGATCGTGCTACCCATTGCGCCACCGTGCAGCCTAAATTATAATTAATTAGCTTAATTAATTGGCACATTATATATTAGAAATGTTACTTGCTTTACAGCCTCAAATTAAAAGAAAATGTTCAAGAAGACAGCAATGAACATTAGGAGCACTCTGTTATATATAACCTGAAAATATTCTGTTGAATATGAAGATCAGAGAAGTAATTGGTTTCTGAGGTGTTCAGCTCATTTGAGTCCTGCTGTGACAGATGCCTGGTGACTGTCCACCCTCGGTAACGCCTGCATTTGATCTTTTCTTGACAGTATTTCAGACGTGGATTGAAGTGGGAAAGTTTTTCAAAGTATTTCACTCTTGAATTATGAAATGCATATGGCAGAAGGAGAAAGGGTTCTTTCTGTATGAACTTCACTGACCCTTTCTTCTTTTGATGTCCATTATTGTCTGTGTCTGCTGTATGGCTAAACCATGATCATCTTTATTTGGTTGGAATTATTGTTGTTTGAAGACATAAATGTGTACTTTTCAGCAGCTGTTATCATTTTGTGTTGTTGTTAGGGTCTGTTCAGCAGTTCACTCTTTAAAAATAAGCATTAAAAAACAAATTCTGGAGTGATGACACAGACCACTCTTAAATGTAAAGGCTCTTTACTGCCATCCGTGGAGAAAGATTATTAAATATGAAATGGTTCCAGAAAGGGTTATTCTATGGCATCACTATGAAAACCCTTTTTTGGTTCTCCCTGGCAACTTCAGTTTAAAAGTAAAGAACTATTGTTGGTCCCTTAAAGAACCTCTTAGTGAACTGTCCTGAAAATCATTTTTGCTAAGTCTAAAGTACATTTTACAGATCTAATGAATTGTTTTCCACTTTGAAGAACATTTTCTGCAATGGAAAAGTTCCATATGGTGTAAACCTTCATTCATTCATGCCAAAAATAGTGTAGCAACATATACAAAACTGAATATCGAACATTGAAACTGAACATTTTGTATTTGCTGTAACGTGCCATTAGGTTATGTGTCCCTCATTTCGTACTTTGTCCAATTAATGAATCAAATATGTTTGTAATTTTCATTGAACACTAGATGGCATTGTTTGTTCACTTATTGCAACACAGAGCTACTTTACTTGCATTGCAATAAAGTCCATTTTATTAGGTCAGATTAGAATGTTCACCAATACCATAAATCCAATCAATAATTTCAACCCAAAGATATTACAGAGCCTATAAACTCACAATCGAATGAGCATTTGTCTGAGCCTTATTAAGAGTCGAGCAAAGGAACTGAAGCCTATTCAAATCAGCCGGATTTTTATCTCGATTTTTTTTTCCAGTCCCCAAAATGTCATTAAACGAGCGTAAGGCAAATAAGCCTGCGATCTGATATCCGGCTCAGAATTCCATAAAACGTATAATTATGAAATGGCAAACACATCAGAAGCGAGACGTTCATCGCTGTGCTCGTCACAACTGAAGCCATCTCTCTTCCAATGGCTTTATCATTCATTCCTCGGTGGAGAGAAGCAGTTAGCGAGAGACTGAGTGAGTCATTAAGTCTGCAATAATCAGCTGCTCACTTCTTTAATTATTTATGCTGTGTAATTACGCTTCTGTGGAGCCGGTGGAGGAGGCTGGCAAAATGAAGAAGCGCTTGTTTTTTCAAATAAATACTCATTGGATGATGGAAACTCAATTTAGCGTTGGCTGACGTGACACTCGTGTGGTAGGTTAATGAACAGCTTCCTTGAGTCACTTACAGAGATTTGTGCAGTCCATCTAAAGGCTGACAGACACTCTTCATTCTGTCCTCTCTGGGTCCTGCAGGTCATCAAATCACCCAAACATGTCCTCATTTCTTCCTGTCTGCTGCCTGTAAAGACGACAGAACTTTGCTTTCAGGGCCTCCGAGTCTCTCAGGTTTTGTCTGAGAAAACCGAACACCTAAAACGTCCCATTGCTGTTTTACTTGAGGAATTTATTTATGAAGAAGGTTAAAAATACGCCACAGACATTCTTATGTAACTTCTCCCCTGTCCACGGGATTTGCTGGGTCAGAGAATCCCTGTTCTTGGTCTATAATTTTATGCATGAAGGAAACCTACAGTATGTATTATTTTCAATGTATTTAACAGAGCACACACACTAATAATAAATGCAACAATCTGTTTATTATAGGGTTTTTTTTCCTTTAAAGGCATCATACAAGTATAAATAGGCTAATGTTATATTTTTTCTGTGTGTATGTTGTTTAAGACTTAAAAATTTCAGTTTTTCTTGAAGTATTGGTATGGGATTGCATAACATGTTAATATTTGTTGTATTCTGTTAAGATCCAAGAACATTTACTTCAAATTTCAAATGAAAGTATTGTCATTAAAGCATTTTCTTTCCTAGAAAATAAAAGTTTTTCATTTCTTTTATAACCGCAGTGTTATTACAGCAAATATTGACTAGTTAATTCTTCTGAGGTTAAAACGGTGTCCTGTTGTCTAGAAATGAATATTAACATGTCTGCAAATATGGCATCGTGCAAATCACTTTTTTTAAAGTATGTCATATGTCGTATGTCAGTAGTTTAAAGATTAAAACAAAACTTTCTTTAAAACCTACTTTTTCCACTAGCTGTATATGCTTATATACCCCTGCAATTCGTTAAATTAAAGTGTTCCAATCACGTCCATTGGCAGAGGTGTATAAAATGCACCTAGGGCTGCGTTTCAGTCCACTTATAGACACGCAGTAGCAAACTTGTTCATCAGGGGAATCCCTAACCCCATTTTGAAGTCTGTTCCACCTTCAGTTCATGAAGTGACTGAGGAAAGTTTACATGGACCTACCCTCAATCCCTCGATTTTGACAGAGGGAGCGAGGCTGCTTATTATGTCCACTCCAGCACATATGTCCCAGAATGCAATGTGATTGTGACGTCACAACAGTGTAGTTCTCAAGTGCTCAAGGGTTTAGGGCATTTCATTTAAATTTAGATGCTCCGCCAGTAGTGGACACTTGTGTGATCAATAGCATACATCCAAGGTAAAGAGACGGAGGGAAGTTAGCGTGTGAAGGCCATAAAAAATTGACTGGAATGCAACCTAGGCATGCAGACGCTTCTACAAACATTTGTGAAACAATGAGTCGCTCTCCTAATGCCTCCTGTGAAATAAATCAATTTGTGGAATATCCTCACGACTAAATATTCCTTAGTCAAATCTTAGTGGTTTTATAACAAAGTGAAAGAAACTGAGAACAACAGTAACTCAGCAATGCATATGGGTCAGAGCTGATGTTTACAGTGCACAGAAGTCACAGAGTCAGTAGCGACAGACATCCAAACTTTCTGTGGCCAGACCAGTATTCTCATGACCAGCTGCATTCAAACCTTACATCAACAACTGCAATGTAAAGCACCAAATGCAGCGGTGTAATACACAACCCTACAGTGGAGATGTGTTCTCTGGAGTTCTCTCAATCACACTTCTCTGTCTGGCAATCTGATGGACAATTCTGGGTTTGGGTAACTTGTCTGACTGCATTGTGTCAAATATATAGCTTGGTGGAGTGTTGGGTTGTTTCTCTGGGTCTTTTGAATAACATTTTATTCATTTATTTATAACATATATGAGGATTTCTGCAGTTTCACTTAAGCATGTTTGAGGTTTATAAGGTGTTTCTATAAATGCAATTTATTGTAATCACTATTACAAAATTATCCACTTGGCAGTTTTAAAAATGTCTTCAATGTAAATTATTATTATGATTATCATAAAATGATATATGTATCAGTGACTCTGCATTTTTTATTAAGCAAGTTTGAGTTTTAAAAGGACTCTGACACAGCAATTTTCTTGGAGAGAAGAATTCCTTGAATATCTGCCTTAGCAGTCACCCAAAAGTTCTTGCTTTGAAAATCGTGGCATTTACTGTCGTCCGCTGCCCGCTTTATTCCGTTATGTTGGCGTTAGCTTAAAGATCTGAAGCTTTTGTCTAAAAATGGATTTGAAGAGAGTGGGTGGAATGGAAGTGGAGTCATTAAGCAATATTATAAAGCTTAACACCACACACACGATAGCTATACAGTGCAATTATGGAGATAAGCAACTCCTCATCAGAACAAATAAAGCTTTGTAGGCAGGGAAGAGTTGAGGCAGATTTTCAGAGGCCCCTAATTACCTCTCAATGACGCACAACAACTCAGACTGCGGACCCCGGTGTGTGTGGACAGCCTTTCCAACTATTTTGTGAATGCAAAACTGGTGCTTTTAGCCCCAAGCAGAAAGGAGCGGATGTAGAGAAGCTTTCACTTTCTGTCTTTGAACTTAAATTTGAATGATTTGGTGCACCAGATAATACCAGTGCATAATGTCATTCAAAACTAAACGTTTGGAAAGACAAATGTCAGTCCTATTAAGGATAGCGATTCTTATTTACTCCTCACTGGCTGCACTGCTATTCTGATGCATCAGGGGTAAAGTTGTAAATGTAAGGGTTTAATTATTCATCGGCTTAAACAGGAAGCATGAAAAAAATATTAAAAAGACAGATGATTACATCTGTAAGCAAGATCCCCTACCAAACCTGCAAGAACAGAGTGTTGCGCAGTTTTATTTAAAGAAGCATATTGTACCCTTTGCTTTGCTCTGTGTACCTTTTACCCTTTAATCTTCTTCTTAGGTATGACAGTCCAAAGACAGACATTGCAATCAAACAAGCTCGTTCGCATCTGCTTCTCCCGTTTGGCTCTTGTTTATCATTGGTTGCCTCATCTAGATCCTGAAACTCTCCAACTGCTCTTTTCCTTTATGCTTGACCGTCTAATTTGCTCTCCAGCCAGTGATTCTGATAGAGGTGAGGCAGGTCACATCCTGTACAAATAGACTCATGCTGCTGTAAATTCCCATCCAGCTTGGATATTAACAGCAATAAGAATTATTTTTCTTGGCTTATAAAAATGCTGTCTTAAGATCATTCATTTCACATCCAATTTCTGTCATCATTAATTCATTTGTTCATCCTCAGAACCCAAACTGGATATTTTCAATGAAATGAAATGAGAAGTTTTTGTTCAACCATTAAGTTTAATAACCTCGAACTCTGATGTTTCAAAACATTTCTAAAGTGATCCAAAAAAAATCCATTAAAATCAAACAGTTTAATCCAATTATTCGGAAGAGACACAACTACTTTATACAATGAACATAATTGTGCTTTTATTCACATAAATACCAATCAAACCGAAGCTCTACCATATTTGCTTGACACACAACAACAAATAACACAGGGTTTTTTTTTTTACCAAAGTTCAACATTTTTTAAATACTGGCCCTACTATGATTAAGGCATTGTCCCCTATCAACTATTGTAGAAGTGCTTTTTTGCCTTCAAAGCAAACTTATGACAAATTTAAGACAGCAAAGTTTATATCCCATCCAGCTTGTAAACATTAAACAGCACATCCAGTAATGTTTAAAGGGATCCCAGGAAACATGCTCATGCAGGGCCCATTTTGGCTTTTTGCGGATCCTGCGGGTCTGTCCATGTGGGACCAGCCCTAAGGGGTTAGTGAGCAATGCCCCTGGACTGGCAGCCCGCTGGAGGGCCTTATGCTAGCCATAAGTGGGCCCATTAAGCACAGGCTTATTTGCAGGAAAAGTTCACCTATCAGTCATTATTGGAGTCACAATTCAATTTGATCCAGTTTAGACACTTGAATGATTTTTAACTACCATCCCGGACCACCGAAGCAGTACATAGCATGTAGGTGGAGGGACAGAAACCTCATAGATTGTGAAATAATTAATGACAGATTTAGCATTTTTCGGGTGAACTATCCATTGAAGCTAGAGCCTTTGATTGCCTTTCTGATTGTTTGAATGCATTCAACCATATGTGCATCTTTGATGTGTATTTGCTTACCTCTGGAACTGGTCACAAGTGTACAAGCTCTAAATGTTTGAGATTTATTTTACACCTGTATTCAGGATTTCCACACTTAGACAAACGTAAACATCCCTGGCTTTTAAAACTTGCATTCTCCTGGCACATTTATCTTATTTAATAGGTACAGCTTGGTGACTGGTGAGTTGATGAGCAGAAAAGGGTTTAAATAGTACTGAAAATAGCCTAACCATAATAATAGACAGTAAAAAAAATACAGCGTAGATCATTTACATTTCAACAAATGAAAACTAAAACGTAAAGCCACACAAAAAAAGTCCATAACTAGACCAAAAAATATAAAATGTCTATTTGGTGTTGTTCACTTGTTTTTAGATCGAAACAAATAGTTGTAAACAGGACATTTTTAAACAGCCTAATGTGTAGGAGTTTTGGGTAAACAGACTTTTAGAAGAGAGACAGACATCTCTCAGATTCGCTTAAAATTTCCTTGATTTGTGGTCTAATATTTTATAGGTTTGTAATGACAGGAGGGAGAGTAAAAGATGAGATGACTATTCACCCTGTGAGTGTGGTTATTCTGAATAATGATTGATGTGTCTGTTAAGGAACCTCACTAACAGGCAAATCCGCTGCTGTTAGTCTAATGACTGATGCATTCAGTGGACTGGAGCGTTGCTGTCACTGACACAAGAGATAATCGCAAATGAAATGACCTGATTCTGTGTCTCTCACCATGCCATCTAACATTACCCACTGGCCACTTCACAGCTTGATTAACTGACTCGGGTCCCATTTATCAGCTCCGTTTTGGGGTTTTAGGATTTGAAGGCTGTCTGAAGTGCAACTGTTGTGGTTCTGAGTTTTGAATCCCTCCTTCTGACATAATGGGGAGTCTGTGTTAAATGTAGACAAATGAAGGTCTGCCACTAACAAGGGACCTCTGGCGCTGTGGTAAAGTGTTACAGCCCTCCGAGTAATTGACAGTTCAGATGCTGCTCTTCCTCTCTCTGGGTCATCAAGTCCCCCTGTTGCTATGCTGAAGCTCTTAAAGCTGCATGATTATTTTAATCATTGTTTTATAAACCATGTTCAACTAAGCAATACCACAGGAATAAAGAATGGCTTTCTGAATATCATTACAGCTCTGACTGCTTTCAGCCGAATACCTGGTGTGCTGTGTTGTTGCAGTTTAAAAAACAAGATTTTTAAAATTAATATTCATTCATTCATTCATTTTCATTTCGGCTTAATCCCTTTATTAATCTGGGGTCGCCACAGCGGAATGAACCGCCAACTTATCCAGCACATGTTTTACGCAGCGGATGCCCTTCCAGCTGCAACCCATCTCTGGGAAACATCCATACACACCCATTCACACTCATGCACTACGGACAATTTAGCTTACCCAATTCACCTGTACCGCATGTCTTTGGACTTGTGGGGGAAACCGGAGGAAACCCACGCCAACACAGGGAGAACATGCAAACTCCACACAGAAAGGCCAACTGACCCAGCCGAGGCTCGAACCAGCGATCAGCGACCTTCTTGCTGTGAGGCGAACGTGCTACCCACTGCGCCACTGTGAGGCTGAGATTAATATCAAGACTTACATTTACATTTTAGACATTACAATATGTAGAACAGGTGTATTGTATAAGAATCAGAATTTTTGAACATAGCAATTGAGAGAATGGTTCAATGACTCCTTTATAAAGACACGGGGCTCTTCAAGTACCCACACATGCAGTCTTTCCACCTAACCAAGCCTACTAACATATTTATAGTATATTCAGCTAAGCATAAGGTGCGCAGATATAGTCCTAATTGGATGAGACTAGTTTTACAGGGTTTGTACTTTTGAGATTTGAATCCCATCCAAATCTCCCATGTCTCCCATATTTTTCTTACACAACCTCTTTTTAAAAATTACAGAACAAGATACTTACTGTTTTTCTGCAAACTCTGTAGTCCTCTGAGAAATGGGAGAAGGGAGGCTGGCTGGAGACATTGAGTCAGAGTGGTGCATGATCTCCAACTCTATTGTTGAAGTGGACGTGAGAAGCTGTAGCTGTAAGGCGTCTGGTGTCTGTCCCGGAAGCAGCCCAAACCCAATGGTGGACACCGGAGGAAAGGGAAGGAGTCAAGCTGAAGGAGTCCTACTAGACCTGGTTGGCTTGTGAGACTCTCAAGGCAGCTAAAGGGTAACAACACTCTAAGCGTGCTACAGCCTGGGCGATTATGAAAGCAAAATGTTGGGCCTTGGAAGACTTTGGCTTGACCATGGAAGAGGACTACCCGTCTGCTTCAAAGAGATTCTGGTAAACCGTCTGGCGCCTCAGGAAAGGGAAGTAGCTCACAGTTTATAGTGGAAGTGGGGAGCTTTTGACCACGATGTTGTTAGATGGTGGAAGGAATACTTTGAGGATCTCTTCAATCCCACGACACACCTTCCAGTGAGAAAGCAGAGACAGGGGTTGACCTATCGATCACCAAAACAGGTCACTGAGGTAGTTTGCAAGCTCCGCAGTGGTAAAGCAGCTGTGTACCTCAAGTTTCTGGATGTTGATGTTGAGATGTTGAGTTGACATGCCTCTACAACAGAGGTGCCCAATCCTGTTCATGGAGATCTACCTTTCTGCAGAGTTCAGCTCCAACCCTGATCAAACACAAGTAGGATCTGAAGGAGCACTTGGTAAGTAAGGACAGGTGTGTTAAATCAAGGTTGCAGCTGAACTCTGCTGGAAGGTAGATCTCCAGGAACTGATTTGGGCACCCCTGCTCTACAACATCGTGTGGAGTTCAGGGACAGTACCTCTGGACTCAGCATCTGGGGTGCTGGTTACCATTTTAAAAAAGGGGGGACCGGAGGATGTGTTCCAACTGGGTGGGGGGGGGGGGGCAATAATTTTTTTATAATTATTAGTCAGACTTGTTCTCTCTGCATGTTGGACTCTAGCAGGGCTGTCCTTTGTCACCTGTTCTGTTCATTATTTTTATGGCCGAACTATAATACTAAATACTAATATACTATACTACTATAATATCAGGTGTAAGGTAAGATTACTTTCATTTCTACACTTTACAATTACATACAGGTAAATTATATATAATTATAAAATGTTTTCTTTTAGAGTTTTTATTTATGATAAAAGGGATCTTTTGCAACTCTTACTTTGTTAATAAACAGATATGTTTCTGTATGGATCTGTACATGAAATCACAGAGGTCGGCTGATAAAAATGAATACAAATGAATTCAAATGTCATTTGGAAAATTAGTCCCTTCCAAAATGGGCTTTTGTGTGGAACATTTGAATAACTGAGGATGGGACATACTTAGATCATAATGCAATAAAAATATATACAGATATGCAGTTTTCCTATTGAAAGTTACTCCAAAGAAAATACTAATTTGTACATATACACTCATAACAATGCACATAAATGCATCATTGAGGATGAACTTGGTCTTCATTCCATGTAAATCATGTTCTTTGTTTTTTTTTTTGTTTTTTTTTTTATAGTATTGTTCAGTGTCAACTGCCATTTATTTAGGAGTTTAGCTCATAACTCTTGTACATGAACTTGCTATTTTTTTTTACAACAATTTCATATCAATAAAATAATAAAAGGACTGGTAATGTCACAATACAGGAGATAGGCAATAGTGTAAACTGTTTTGTTTATTGCAAGGGTTGTTAATGGCATGCAGAGAAGAATAGTTTTATTGAAAATCTTTGTCTTAACTGAATTCTAGAAGAGTCTGTAACGATGAACGAGGGACACAGGAGACATCCAGGGAAGACAACAGCGATCACAGGAAACAGTGGAGCAACGAGTCAGGTACATTTGAGGTATGTGAACTGACTGGATGCTGATTCCAAAGGGGGCATGGTTGGTGGTGGATCCCTGATTAGTACATGCTGTTGGCCATGTACAATAGGTGTTTTTATTTTTATTTGTTTTAAAGCTGCAAGATGCAAAACCAGACTAATAATAATAATAATAATATTAATAATAATAATAATAATGGCAAATATATATATATATCGCGACACGGTGGCTCAGTGGTTAGCACTGTCGCCTCACACCAAGAAGGTTGCTGGTTCCAGTCCCAGCTGGGTCGGTTGGCATTTCAGTGTGGAGTTTGCCTGTTCTCCCCGTGTTGGCGTGGGTTTCCATCGAGTGCTCTGGTTTCCCCCCACAGTCCAAAGACATGCGGTATAGGTAAATTGAAAAAACTAAATTGGTCGTAGTCCGTGAGTGAATGAGCACAGCATCCACTGTGTAAAACATGTGCAGGATAAGTTGGCGGTTCATTCTGCTGTGGTGACCCCTGATGAAAAAAGGGATTAAGCTGAAGGAAAATGAATGAATGAATATATTAAAGGTCCTATATAAAGCACTTTCAAAGCATGGTTCTTTTATGAAACAAGTTTGGTTTAGGTTGATCCAAAGAACCCTAATTTGGCACTGTTTAAAATCATTTTTCCTAAAAGTGTAGGTTAAAAAAACTATTATATGACTCTATTATATGATCTATAAAAATAATTGTCACTTGTAAAAATAAACTAGCAGAAAACATCACTGAAAATATTCTGCTATTAATGATGTTATTATACAATATTACTTCCCAACAAATCTACCCAGATGATTATAGATCATTGTAGTAGTTGTTTTCATACTGATCAATTAAAAAAACTAAAACATGCTGCTAAATATATTTTGTAATTCCTTCCAGAAGGATGGAAATTTACCTAGAAGTAAATTGTATCTGAATGAATATTCATGGCAGGTTCACCAAACAGATGTGACACAATAACATCAGGTCTTAATTTACTTATAATTTTTCACCATTAGCAAGGCAATAAGGCCGTAATGCACTTAACTGGATCACCTGAAGGAAACGGGAAATCACACGCCCACACAAAATCAATCCCAACACAAGGTCTTTCCAGCTCAAGTAACTCAACTCTCTCCAGGGGATTCATAAGGTAGGAGAAAGGTGGGAGGTCATCGACATGCCAGCCAATGGAGAAAACAAACATCTTTGAACCAAGACAAATGTGTCAGGATCTCCGAGTTGGGAGGAATACTTAGATAAATCAGAAAGATAATGAATTCCGTCTCTCCCACACAACGCTCCTGCATCGTCTTTGAGATTTGCCTTCAAAGGACAAAACCCATCTTCTTTTTTTGCTGTATATATATAAACAACATCCTTCAGGAAGGCTTTCTTCTAGAGGCCAATAATCTTAATAGGGACTTAAAGGTGATGGTTTGTTATTGTTGTTGATCCGGCCAGGCCGTTTGCCTGAAGATGTGTTTTTCCTCAACTTAAATTATTAGGAGGTGGTAAACCTCTGGCACATTGAAAGATTGCAGCAAACCAGCATTTACAAAGTGTCAAACCAAACTGTGAATGGTGCGTGCGTGCATGTGCGAGACAGCAGCAATGCTCATGCTCAGGTTCCTGCAGTAAGTGCCAGTGTGTATTTTAGGTTATGTTCCTCTCAGCCATTCTCGCACTTGGTCTGGATTTGACACCCTATGGCAATCCTGTCATATCCAGTAATCATCTTTTCAAAACTGGTCTACACTGTTTTGACAGGAATGACACCCTCAGGACCTTATTTTAGCAGTGTGGAAAAATGTTATGTGAATAATGACCGTGAAAAGAGAAATATTTTGCTGGTGTTAAATCATTGACATGCACGTTTTTTATACAGCTGCCTTTGCGAAATTGAATAATTTTTTTCTGGGAAGGAAATCAAAACAGAGCTCATTTTTGACGTGAGTGGTGAGCACAAGTACTCTGACAGTGGTCGTATTAATAAACAGGTAACCGTGCGGAGGGAAAGTTTCTGACAGGCAATAATACATGTGGTAATTGGAATGATATGAGTCATGCAGCCCACAGAGCAGTCAGACGGGCCTGCTTTTTGATTCCTGCCTCTAACCAACAAAAGATCCTCATGAAGCAACTGAGACGGGATCAAAGTGAGACTTGGCTTTGCATTAAGCAGCAGGAAACAACAAAATAGAACTTCCTGTGCCTAGAATAACATTAATGAGTAAACATCTGCGCTAGACTGCACTAAATGGATTTGTTGGCCAGAGAAAATGCATTCATTTATGCCAGTCTTGTCTGTAGGACAAAGCATGATCGTCCCGTTTCTTTCCGTTTGTCCTGGTATTTTGTCCAGGGTGTCTTTCCGGCAAGTTCCTTTTTGATGCTCAAATGTAAGTGAGGACAACTCGTGTTACTGTGAAACTGAAGAATGAACAGGTGTAACATCATTTCAGACCAAATGAAGACAAAACAAGGTTTATTTTGAGTTTGTTTTACACTCCAAAAAATGATTTTTGCTGGTTGTTCAAAATATTTATTCTAAATGTGCTGAATCAACACAATTCTTGAGTGTTTTTGGGCATAACTTAACTGCTTTATGTTCAATCTAATTTTTTGTAGATTTGCAAAAACAATAGAGTTAACTAAATGGATTCGTGTTTGGACAGCATGAAGGAATTGTGTGGAACCCAGCATGTTATACAGCGCAGGAGTTTCTTAAAAATGGTAAACACCTTTGATTTACCATTGGCCTGTGGCGATTATATAATAGGTAGGTGTGGCTTCGTGACTCCACCTTCTTTGATGCGGAAATGTTCTCTGGTTCATTTCCACTCTGATTCAGTCTGATGCAGGAAACAAAAACATAAACATTCATCCAAGGACAAATTATGACATTTACATGAGTAATCTTTATAGATACATTCCTTGTTGTTCCTGAAATGTCAGATGGCATTTGAGGTCACAGTTGTCGTGTCAGATATTCTTGCATTTCGTACTCTGAATCTGGCATATCTTTAATGTTCATTGTAATGTCTTTATTGCCAAAAGAGACAATTTGTGGAGCTCGACTACTGTCTGCCATGTTTGGCACTGTTTGAGTTGTGCAGCAATAAAGGCACAGATGCTGATCAATTTTTTTTAAACAAATTTCATTTCTGTTTATTATTATACGTTCAGTTCGTTGTCAAGTCAAGTCTCAAGTCAATTGCTCTTAAGTCAAAGTTAAGTCAAGTCATTTTCTTACTTTAATCAATCAATCAAATCACAAGTCATGAAATTTGTGACTCGACTGTCATGTGACACAAGTCCCCATCTCTGTTTAATACTGTACAGTTGTTTGTTTTAAATCAATCTGCTGTATAGTGTGCTAAATACATATTTGACCCTGCACTTGCTCCGAACCTGTTTGTGTTTCTTTCATCTGTTGAACACAAAAGAAGATATTTGGAAGAATGTTTGAAACCGGTAGCTATTGACTTCCACACATATAAATATATATATATTTTTTACTGTGATGTCAGTGGGTTCCACGCAATTCCTTCATGTTATCCCAACACAAATTGATTAAGTTAACTTAACAAATTGAAGTGGACTGAACATAAAACAAGAATTGTGATGTTTCAGCTCATTTTAAATAAGTAGTTTGAACAAGCAGCAAACTATTTATTTTGAGTGCATGAGTTTTATCTGGTATGGTGAATGGTTGTTTTCTGTTACTCATTTTAACTTATCATCAAAACATTATGCTGTGTAAAGTGAACACAACAGCACGACACTTGAGATGGGGATGTTGTTAAATGAGATTAGGGTTAAATGAAAGGTTAAATGAAAGGATGAAATGTGTTCAAACAATAGTAGCCTATATAAATAACATTGTACAAATTAGTTTTAAATGTCATAGTTTGTGATTTTATGTATTTGTTTTATTTAATGAAACCTCACTTTAACCAGATCCAGTCATATAACTCATCTAAAGGGGTTCTTGATAAACCAGTTCAAACCGGCTAAGACTAGCAAACCAGCTTAAAGTGGTTTAATCTCTCTCTCTCTCTCTCTCTCTCTCTCTCTCCCTATGAGTGTGTTTCATAATTGTAAATGTGTTTTTAAAAAAGCAAAAGCACCATTAATACATATTTAATAGCAGGTTTCATCATGATACATGGTGACCATTTGAGCAATGTTGAGTGTGAAACATAATTGTAGATGTTTGTATGTTAAATTAACTGTGCCTTTTTTATGCAATTTTACTGTGGGAATATATATATACATACAGTACTCAGCATAATTGAGTACACCCTATTTTGAAAATGAATATTTTTATCCATTTCTCATTGAATATATGTAACGCCAGTTTGGCGGATGGTGACAGAACGAGACGGAGATTTATAACAAAACGGATTTATTAAACACTTACGGGGAACAGATACTGGATGCGGGAAGACAGGACGAGACAACCACACGAACCAAAATACCGGACAACAATGGACACAGACGAAAGGGTATAAATAGATAACGGATTGATTACACTGATGACACAGAAGGGATGAACACAGGTGGAACATATTAACATTGACGGTGGCGGGAGCAAGACAAAGAAGGCACGTGACAACAACAAACGATGACGCGGACGAACACTGACAATATAGGCAATGTATTTTGGTGCATTTAAACAAAACAGATTTATTAAACAGATATATTTATTAAAATAATATTTTAGTCACCAAACATATTTAGAAATTTAAAGATAATACAATTAAGTCCAAGCAAAATATTGCAAAAGAAAATCACAACCTACAAATTTTCAACTAAATTCTTCTGCTTCTCTTGATGTTTCCTATTTTTAATTTCTTTTTCATATTTGTCTATAACATAAATTTGGCTGTACTAGTTTTTGGACCATTATCGTAAGTTATTTTGTTCGATAAGCTCCAGATTTGGCTTTAGTACTGACTATTCTAATGTATATGCACAAATATAGTATTGTATAGCTTCCTATTAAAATATGAATTTAAAAGATAGATGTGGTGTACTTATATATACTGAGCATTGAACCAACTCATGTGAACCAGTTTAAAAGCTAAAAATCATTTATAATAATCTGCAAACATTACCAGTGCGAGAGTTTTTAACGTCCCCACAGACGTCTTTCTGTCTTGTTTTGGACATAAACACGCCAGCTTTACGCAATGAGTCATCGTCGGCGTCTTTATTACGCATGGACAAATAATCAATGTGTAAGGTGGAGCAAAAGAGGGACCGAAGTGAGTGCTGTGTGTGTCAGTGGAACAGATATAAGGTGATTGGACCGCGGGAGGAGAGTGCTCACTTGAATCTCAGTGCGGAGGACGCGTTTAGTTTTGACTGTGACCATGGAGAGCTCCAAACTCTGGACG
This sequence comes from Danio choprae, assembly GCA_903798125.1. Classification (NCBI taxonomy): domain Eukaryota; kingdom Metazoa; phylum Chordata; class Actinopteri; order Cypriniformes; family Danionidae; genus Danio; species Danio choprae. The sequence goes on from CAIGQW010034093.1 coordinate 2,226,519, forward strand.
ACAGCGATGGTTTGCGCTGTGCTGCTCTCCTGCATCCAGGCTGCAGAAATGGACTTTGACAACGAATCTGACTTAGAAACGAGAGCTTTGAGAGAGTTTTACCCAAAGGACCCGAATCTGACCAACGAAAAGCAGCTCGTAAGTATTGCGTAATTCTCGGCGCAACAACAAACGCTATTCCTATGTTGTATTCCTATGAGGATTTTAATAACTCTTACTTGCATTAACTGACGTGAACGTGTTCACAGCTCGGGGCTTTACATGATGTGCTGGAGAAACTGCAGAGCAAACGCATCTCACTGTGGGAAAAGAAGTTTGGGCGCGTCCCTACAGTGAGTAGAACAAAACGGGGTCTTTAGGAGATTTTTGGCTCACTGTTTCATTTAAAAACCGGTTTATTTCATATTTACAAAACCTTGACAATGAGTTTTTAACAATTACGATTTTGTTTCCACACCAGTGCGACGTCGGAGAGCAATGCGCCATCAGGAAAGGATCGAGGATCGGGAAAATGTGCGACTGTCCACGTGGAGCGTTTTGCAATTACTTTTTGCTGAAGTGTTTGTAAAATATAGATTGATTGGGAACTGGAAACATGATATTACAGATATTTATACATTACGTGAATTCTATTTTTATGATTATGAAGTGCTATGAGACGAACAGGTGCATTTGAAGATTGTTTCGTTTAATTCCTTGCTGCTCTTGATGTGTATTTCCTCAATAAATTCTGTGGACGTTTGTTTTTTAAGGCAGTCTGTGTGCTTCCTCGACTACAATAAAGATGTTTTGTCGTGCATATCAATTAACGTATGACAAACGCTCTGTATGCATTCTTTATACATGACAAAACTGCTCTTTTTAAGAATTGCAGATAAAGAAATTAAATAGCCAAAATTATGACATTAAAATGACAAAAGAATGTAAACGAATGCAAAATATCGAAACACTGAAACATTTGAGCTAAATGCAATTGTTGCACTGAAAAAAAGAAATTGTTAGTAAACTTCTCAAGGAATTACGAAGAAATTGCAAGTATCAGATTGAAAAAAAAAGTAATTTTGAAGTATAAAAACAAAAGTATAGGAAATGTATTGTTTCTAATATAAAATGAATATGTATACTTCTAACAAAACATACTCCAATAATATCCATAGGCTTTTAAAATGCACACAGTGTGGTTATGAAAAAAGGCAATAATGTCAAGTAGATGTTTACACACTAAAATAGCCTATTACAGAAGAAAACGGTCAAAGTTGTGTATTTTAATAGCTTCTTTTCAAATGATCATTGTGCGTCTTCATATAAATGCCCAAAATACAAAAATTGAGGTTTAGGTAATTAATGTGCTATTTTAAGCACCTCTGTTTCTCATTGCAGTTCATTTCAGTTTGTCTTACATACCTCATTGCTTCTGCATGGATGATTTCAACAGCTTGGTTTAACGAATGTAAAGTTTTAGTAAGACAAAAAAAAAAAAAAAAAGAAGCTGTGACTCATTGGAGAGATTGAGGAATAGTGCATTACAGGCTGTCCCATGACTAGCTCTGCCTGAGAGGATGAGTGCAGCCTTCAGCCAAGCAGAAAAACACACGCCAATCAAAGGCGACACTCAAATGTGCGCTTTCACTCCTTGTTAGGGTCATTTATGTTTGTTAATATTTTACAGACATAGAAAGATGGCAAATGTGTTTCTTCTGTTGCTTGCTGGCACTGAGCAAAAGGTCAGGCACATCTCACTTTAAAAATAGTTGCTGACGGGCCAAATTTATATAACACAATCAAACCTTTGTGGAACTTCGAGGCATTTAATATTCAGATATCGTAATGCTTTTTAAATCATTATTCAAAAGGTATTAATTAGATTGTGTAATTGTGTTCTGGGTGCTGGAGAGGAAGCAAATTGATTATGCGGTAAATATGCGATGCAAAGTGATGCGTGGTGGGTAATAAAACCGTCGTTTGCTTTAGGTAGAAATTAGATCTGCTGTTACATGTAATTAAAATATGACCAGATGCTATTCAAACGTCATATTTTATGCTCAACTGCACAAATGCTTGATAGGAAAGATGTCCAAATAATTGATAAGCACGAAACATTTAGGCAGAATCTAAGATCTCTTTCATGTGTGCAGATGGGTTTTCGTGCCCTATGAGGGAGAATTGATCTGTCATTCAAGTAAACAGTAATATAAAAAATTAAGATTTTAAAACAGCCACAAGCATCATCATCATCATCATCATCATCATCATCATCATCACCACACACACCCACGCACACACACAAACTTACATTTTTGTGATAGTAAGGATTGATGAATCAAGTCACAAAACAGACGGCTCAGACAGTTAAATATTGATATGTTTCAAATGGATGTGACATTTTCATTTGTAACTAAAAGATCAAAACATTGTGGCAACCTGAAAAATCTTAAGCATTAACATGTACAAAATAATTAAGGTAACACTATGTTATAAGGTCAAATTTGTAAATGCTATTTTTACATAAATAGACATGAACTAACAATGAACAGTTTATTTGACAGCCTTTATTATAGTGCAGAGCATGTCGAAAATCACAGACATCTTTGAAAACTAATATTACTGAACTCGAAACATTCCAAGTGTACCTTGGTTGTAGATAAAAATGTTTTATTAGATAAAAGGGTAACTATTTACATTATGAGACCTGGGAATATCTTTATATAAATGGCAGATTATGCAGGAACTGCTATATAAATGGTTTACTTGTATCAAGTTTTTGTTCCTATTATACTGTAGATGTCAACGGCTGCACCATTCTTCTTTTGTGTTCTCCACTTGAGTGTGGGTAGATGATGAGGACATTTTCATTTTTGGGTGAACTATCCATTATTGAAATTGATTTTGATAAAGCTATAGTGAGCACCGAGCACTACGATTTTTCATTTTAAAACGTCACTACAAAGCAAAAACTGATGGATAAACAGAGCATCACATTATCTTATGAAATGAAAATATGATTGGCCCCTATGTTAAACTAATCCCTTTCTGAATAATAGTCTGAGATATATTAAACCAAACATTTAGACTTCATTTAAAGAACTGAAAGTTCTGCTTTAACATTTACCATTGTTTTGAAACAGATGGCAGGTTTTATTAGACACTGACAAACATCTGCCCAAAGGTCTACAAAAACAGCAAAGACTCTACCAAACCCTGTCACAGTGTATGAACAAGAAAGTGATTATGACATGTATTAATAAATAAAACTATCCAATATATGTTTAATCAAATCTTAGTCTCAAGCTAAAAATTAGGTCTTATATTTAACTGTTCTACTATTACTGTATTATAATGAACTGCATTAACCATTAAAATTGTGTTACCATTCCTTAATTCAAGAACTATTCTTGTGAATTCTAGCGGTTTGAATAATAGACATGAATAAATCCAACCACTGTTAATTTCAGTAGCAATACTGTATTAACATTGTACAGTTTCAATGTTTTAGACATGAATCAAAACAGCAGATTTTTGAACCACCAACATTTTTCAGGGTCAGACAGAACTACAGTTATGGGTGTTCAACAAGCTTCGATTTAAACCGTCAAAACCTCACAACCACAAGCCATTAACAAAACTCCAAAGCAACAGAGCAAAGCCTTTTACAAGCCACAAAACTGACTGCCACTCAGACCTACCAGCCTACCAGTCCTTCTCCACAGCGCCATACTGACTGATCTCAATTGGAATCTAAACAATTTAAGCTCTTTGGAAGTGCAGCGATGAATGACTCCACAAGACTGGGGCGAAACCAAGCTCTACTGGTCTTCCTGAAACGGGCAGCTGAGAGCTGGGGGGAAAGCTTGGCTCCTGGTCTGTTCATCCAGCAGCACCAAATCATCCACGTCTCGTCCTCTGAACCTGCGGCGGCTAATTTTCACCGTCACTTTTTGCCCTTGAAATACTTTGAGTGCTTCCTTGGAGGCCATTGCCTTGGCAGCAGACTCATCACGCCCATAACCCGTCCCCATGTAGACGGTGCAACAGCGCAGTTCACACACCTGGCCTTCCCTCTGCGTTCGTCCTGCTGGCAGGTCGGGAATGTCTTTGAGAGGAACAAACACGCAGGTGAGACTGGCTTTGCAGGACTCCACGCAGCTGCGCAGGATCTCAAAGTGTTCCAGGTTGGGGCCGAAGCCACCAGCAGACACAAGCTTCCAGGCCACGGCCTTGTAAAGCCGATTGAAAAAGGGCTGGTGCTCTGCAGGAGCTCCTGGTGGAGGGCCGGATTTAAGAGAACTCGTAGCTGGACGAGCAACACTCTTTGCGTGAGCTTTATCATCTGGCTCATTGGGTTTAGACTTTTTGCCCTGGTAATCAGCATCAGCTGCTGCAAAATACAAGAAATAGGCTTCAGGTAAATAGGAGCTGAAATCGTTCCGCATTTTACTGTTTAGGGGCAAAAGATTACAGGGAAAATATTGGTTAAATCAGCCACATTAAAATTCAGTTAGGGCTGCACGATATTAGAAAAAAAAACTTTTTTTTATTGAAAAAATATTCAGAAAATTTTATTTTCTGCAAATTTATATTGCAATATTTCTCCAAATAACTTGAATAGCTCTATTTGGAAATAATTAATACTTTTATATTGATTTGGATAATTTTTTATAATATACAAATAAAATAGAAAACAATAATTTTACAATAAAAAAGAAAATATAATATACGTATTACTGCTAATTCAGATAAAGGATAGAATATATACATAATAAGATAAATTATAAATAAAGGAGTCTAACCGTATTTAGGTACAGAAATAAAACAATCAAAATGTACTATAACACTGTATAGTCTTCATTTTATAAATTAAATAATTGTTAAAGCTACAAAATGTAATAATTCCTTGTGCCCAAAAGCTTTTAACTCGCATTACATTTGTACAGTCACAAGCCTTAAAATACACGCAATTTTCTAATTTATTATGGTTAAACTGAAATGACTCGACAATTTTCATGTGTTCTGAACTGTTTTACCAGGTCAACTATAATCCTGACTCAATAGACTTGTGTGCATCTTCAGTTACATCTTTAATGCAACCTAAAGTTTAGGACACACCAAGTCGACAGCGAGTCAATTTCTGCCCAAAGGATCTCGGTTACCCCCCGGAAGTAAGATTCTTGGCAAATAAATACTAAAATCAATAAAATCATTTTTTGAAACTTGATCCATGCTTGAGGATGACAGTCCAACTCATTGACAGTGTAAATAACTCTGCATGCATGAAACAGCATTTGACCACCTCTTTAAGGCAAACAATGAGTGCTATGCTGACGATACTCAATTATATGCCTCTGAACGAGTTAAACCCAAAATCACTACACATTTTAAAGTGAAGCTAAGGCAACATCTTCTTAATGTAAAAGAAGAATAGAAAATTGAGAGTTTTAAAATGGGTTATTGTGATATGTTTGTCCTTGTGGTGTGTAGTGCGTGTTTTTTTCTGGATGGTAGAACTACGAGGAAATTTTGTACATGATTTTTGACTCATCAAGGAGATGCTATTAATATGCAGGGTACTAAACTTTGAGCTCAGCATCTATTAAGCAAAAAAATAATAATAAAATTAAAAATAAAAAAAGCAGCACGGTGGCTCAGTGGTTAGCACTGTTGCCTCACAGCAAGAAGGTCGCTGGACCACTTGGCATTTCTGTGTGGAGTTTGCATGTTCTCCCCAGGTTCACATGGGTTTCCTCCGGGTGCTCCAGTTTCCCCCACAGTCCAGACATGTGCTATAGGTGAATTGGATTAACTAAATTGGCCATAGTGTATGAGTGTGTGTGAATGCAAGAGTGTATGGGTGTTTCCCAGTATTGTGGCTGGAAGGGCAACCGCTGTGTAAAATCTATGCCGGAATAGTTGGCAGTTCATTCCGCTGTGGCAACCCCTGATAAATAAGGGACTAAGCAGAAGGAAAATTAATGAATTAAAAAAAATAAAATAAAAACTCCACTACAACCTCTCTCCTTACTCTCGAGGCTCAATCCATCATCAGTAATATCTGACACCTTCCTGGCTGCTTTTAAATGATTGCCTTATTGGGTATCGAATTTTTATTGTGCATGAATTAAATCTGACTGAAATTCTTCTATTAAAATATTCTGTTTTTTAAGTTTTTTTTTTCATGTTCACAAGAAACATGTTTGGAGAAACAATGAAAATGTGCAACACTTCAATTACAACTTTATTCATTCATTCATTCATTCATTTTCTTTTCGGCTTAGTCCCGTTATACATCAGGGGTCGCCACAGCGGAATGAACCGATAACTTATCCAGTATTTGTTTTACGCATCGGATGCCCTTCCAACTGCAACCCATCACTGGGAAACACCCATACACTCTCATTCATACACATACATTACGGATAATTTAGACGGATAATCTTTGGACTTGAGGGGGAAACCGGAGCACCCGGAGGAAACCCATGCCAACACAGGGAGAACATGCAAATTCCACACAGAAATGCCAACTGACCCAGCCGACGCTCAAACCAGTGACCTTCTTGCTGTGAGGCGACAGCGCTACTTACTGCACCACCACACCGCCCTCAATTACAACTTAAAAAGTTTTATTCATATTCTGTATAGCAGGGGTGACCAACCCTTCTCCTCGAGATCTACCGTCCTGCAGATTTCAACCCATATCAAATACACTTGCCTGTAATTATGCAGTGCCGTTCAGGTGTGTTTGATCAGGGTTGGAGCTGAACTCAGCAGGTAGGTAGATCTCCAGGAGGAGGGTTGAGCACCCCTGCTGTATAGACTTAGCTTTTTACCCTGTGGTGACCACTAGTGCAGTGAACTGTCTACAGAGTAGCTAAGAGTGACCAACATTACAAAAGTATACTTAGCGAAGAACATTTGGGGAAACAGATATAAGGTAGAGCTTAAGGTACGACTTAAAAAGGCTTTGGGAAACGCAGCCATGATCACTTCATAAGATGAACAGATTTTCAATTAGACCTTTCTTCAAATATAAACACTGACAGAGGTGGAACCATACTTGGTTGATGCACAAGAACATAAGGCAAGAATGATCCTCACTGAAGCTTGAGCTAATCAGGGATACTTTTTCCAAAACCACTTTTAGTTCACTATGGTCACAAGTTCCATCGTTACCAACGTAGGTCAGTGACTTAGTGTTTCCCGAATTCAAATGTTCATTTTTGGGTGAACTGTCCGCTTGAACAGATCATAAAAGTGACCAAATTACCAAGCTAACATGCAGTACAATCTATATCTTTCCTTCTAAATTCACATTTAATTCAGCATCTTTTAGTTTGTTATTATATTTTAAAGCTGTCTTCAAGAGTGTATGTGAGGAACATAAATAAAGCAAGTTAACGCAGATTGAAATGGCAAAGCAGCCCTTTGAATCATTTACAGCAATAATCAGACAGTATTTTGATCTCCAACTTTTTAATTAGCAAAAGTTAAAACTTCACTTCACCTGCGTGGCATCACGAATGACAGTTTAAACCAACATGATTCCTACAACGTGTCTGCAACACAGCTCAAGAAATTTGGTAGTGTGGTAGTTCAGCAGCGAGTTACATTGTTGTTTAGAAAATAAATGTAGCCGATTAATTAATAAATAAATAATTATAAATTAATTAATTTCTATGTAAATTAAAGCAATAAATGAATCTGTTATTCATACATTGTGATTGCGTCTTTTTAGAACACTTGGAATAATAGGATTGATAGGGCTTGTAAAAATGACTGGGGTGATTTTGTAGTGGAGTGCATATAATATAATACAATATAATATTATATTATATAATATACAAATTACAAACAAACCGATAAATACAACAAAACCAAGATTCACATCAAATAAACAATGCTTTGGTTTTTTTCAGGTATTCAGGTTCAGAAATTATCACATTTATATTAATCACATATAATCGAATCAGAACATATAAAATGTTTCATGGTATATGCAATAATAACGACAAGTAATAAAAAGTCTTCACTGTATACATTTTATACAATTGATCTTTGTTAAAGCTACAGACATTTTTTGTGCCTAAATGCTTTAATCTTGCTTGGAATATTTCTACAGTAAAAAGCTTTATAACGGATACAAATAACAAACAAATGGCAAAACTTTGCAATTATTTCACAAACTGGATGCATTTCAAAATAAAGCCCTGGCCAAATATGATCTCTATATGACATCACACATTCTGAAGTGTGATACTTGCAGATGCACACCTTGCAATGTCAATGCTGAGACAATTTATTGTGTAGTCCCAATTCATAATGGATTTATTTGACCTTTTTACAAGGGTGTTGAAGAGTTTTGAGTGAAGACTTTTAATGGTGGGACAGGAATCTCTCCGATTTCATTGGAAAATATTCATTTGTGTTTCGAAGATAAATAAAAATCTTGTGTGTTTGGAATGACAGTAAATGGTCAGTAAATGACGGCAGAATTGTAATTTTTTAATTTTTTAACTATTTTAATTCAAGAATGCATTAAATTGATCAAATATTGATAGTAAATATATTTAAATTGTTACCAAAGAGTAAACTTTCAACAAAAATATGAATTTTCATTATTGTTTTAAATTAAAAGATATATTTATGTTTATTATTTTTTAAGTGCCAGTTCTGTACATTAGAATAGTTTCTGAAGCAGCCCAAATGTTTGACCAGAAGCGTACATTAATAAACTGTAATTAAATATTTACCTGAAACAGCAGGTCTTTTTAGTTTTCCCATGATTTCATCTCTAGTCTTTCGCTCAGGAGCTTCGATCACGGTGATTCCTTCTGCCATCTCATTGATCTTGTCCATTACAGGCTGCGGATATCTGAAGGGTCAAAACCAATCAATCAAATTTCAAATTTAATAAAAATATGTAGCGAGTATCAAAACTTTCAATTGCCAGATGTTTTCTAAATATTAATTAATTAATTTTCCTTCGGCTTAGTCTCTATTTCAGAGGTCGCCACAGCGGAATGGACCGCCCTAAATAATTATGTTTTACAATTAATAATTATTAATTGTAAAACATTATGGCAAACTATATTTTCTTTACAGGAATTTCATTCGTTTGTTGTCATTATGATATTGGTACAGTTCTTTCTTGTTTACATTTTCTACCTTATGATACCTCCTATATTAGAAGAGAAGTGTTTTATTTAGATAATTTTATGTATATATACACTGCATTAAAAACATACATTTTTCTAAATATTTTCATAATCAATTTTGAATAGATTTCAGTAGTGCAAAATGTCATTTACACCCTGATATGGTAAAGCTAATTTTCAGAAGATTTTACTTTACATTTCCTTTGTTCCTTTACATTTGTGACAACATTAGATTTTAAAATTAGATTTTAAACAACATTTGTTTGAGTCCCAAACCTTGTAGAACGATATAGTGCATTCCAGTTCTAATCAATTAATAGACTTGCCAAATAAATCTGGTTTTCAGTGAATATTTTAAACAAACAACAACAACAACAACAACTGAAAAAAATCTATAATAAATTGGCATTTACCGACAGCCTAAAAATACATGGTTGGCCCAAACCATGGATAAAGAAAGTAGTCTGTCCAAACTTGAACTCGGGCTCCCAGGTTGGATGGTAGGAAAAGCCTCCATATTTCGCAGCACAAACTCTCTTCTGGCATACCACTGTTTATTTGTCTCGCAGTGTCCTCTTAAAGATTCGACCCAGCTCACCAAATGTGGATTCTGACTGAGGAACTCAGAGACTATGTCCTCTCCTCCCCTTGCCGCCATCACTGAAAACAAGGAAAATCATCCAATTTTACTTGGAGAAGTTTATAATGTCCGACAAAACAGCTTCAAGTGTGAGGATTGTAAATCTGTGCTTTGCCCAGCAACAGGCAAACAAACAAACAAACAAACATACAAACAAACAAACAAACAGTTCAACTGTGGTTGGCAAGACTGCAGACTAGACACACAACACATAAACGTAAGAATGTATCAAAACATAAAGAATATATGAATGTAGATCAGAGTACTTAGTGTTTAGTTTAATATAGTTTTAAGCTTGTTTTCATTCGAGATTTTACAGGTCATTAAAATAGTACGCTATAATGTATAAAGCATTGTAGTAATGCGTTAAGATTACGACTTTGCTCACCTGTATGGATTAACAGGAATTCAACTCAACTTTATTGTCATGATAGTCGAAGCAGTCGCTTTGTGGACAATCAATCAACTTATGTAATATAATTGAAACCACAACACTCCGCAACCGGTTCTTAGGAGGAAATAAGCGTTGTTTACCTCTAAATATACTCTCCAGGGACAAGTCCTCATTAGCGATATGTAGTAATAAAAAAATACTGCAGTAAACGAGAGTGTAGAAGAGCAGACTGAGCGGTTCCCCGGTCGCGCTCGGGATTTGCGTCATCAACATGCGACGGAGCTTTTGGCGGTGCGAAAATAATAATGATGACAACTTACTGCCTGTGTTTTTATTATCGTGTGGGTCTTTTTGAAACTCTATCTAACTAATAGCACCGGCAAAATGATTCACGAGTTGCTGCTGGCTTTGAGTGGATATCCAGGCACCATATTTACCTGGAACAAACGCAATGGATTGCAGGTATTTTGTGCAGTTCTGTCAGTGATGCATCTAAAGCTGTATGTATGAGCGTTTGTATGAGTATAACAGACTTAATCATTTGGATCATGGCGGTATGGAAACAGACCGACTATTTTTAAACCTATCTTGCAAGTATTTTTTAAATATAATATAAATGTATAAAACACCCCCACTGTCTCTTACGAAAATGGACCATAGTTTTATAGTAAAAGAAGTGTAGAAACCATGGTTGTTTTGGCAGAATTGTGTGGTTAATTTGGGGTTGTCATGTATAACCATGTCCTTTTTGTTTTATTTAAAGTAGGGTTGCCCTGATATGTACATGTTATTTTTGCAAAATACTTTGCTTAGGTATTAAAATCCAAAAGGTGTATTACTATGGTGTATTATGCATATGGCAGCATCAAGTTTTTATATTGCAATAATTGCAGAAGCTTTAATAACAATATTGACATAAGCTGCAAAAAAGGTTTCTTTATCAGGTATAATAACAAATGTGTATTAATATAAATATTGAGAGTAAACAAATTTGTCACATAAATTAAATAGCAGAATGTTTAATACATTTTACAAGGTTCAATGGGTAAAACATTACAATATAGTGTAGATGTAAAAGTGACTAGGGAGAAATACTTTTGTTACAGAACGTATGGTGATGTTAGTTTGAAAAACAAAATACAACTGATTTATTCATTCATTTTCTTTTCGGCTTAGTCCCTTTATTAATCTGGGGTCGCCAAAGCGTAATGAACCGCCAGCATATATTTTACGCAGCGGATGCCCTTCCAGCTGCAACCCATCACTGGGAAACACCCATACACACCCATTCACACACATACACTATGGAAAATTCCTTACCCAATTCACCTGTACCGCATGTCTTTGGACTTGAGGGAAACCGGAGCACCCGGAGGAAACCCACGCCAACACAGGGAGAACATGCAAACTCCACACAGAAATGCCAACTGACCCAGCCGAGGCTCGAACCAGCGACCTTCTTGCTGTGAGGCGATTGTGCTACCCGCTGCACCACTGTGATGCCCACAACTAATTTATTTGTATTTATAAAACAATTTAGTTAAATTTATTAAACATTAACTTCACCTAATAATGAAAAACAATACATAGCAGATTTCATTCATTCATTCATTTTCATTTCAGCTTAGTCCCTTCATTAATCTGGGGTCGCCACAGCAGAATCAACCACCAACTTATCCAGCATATGTTTTACCCAGCGGATGCCCTTCCAGCTGCAACCCATCATTAGGAAACACTCATACACCCTCATTCACACACATACACTACATGTCTTTGGACTTGTGGGGGAAACCGGAGCACCAGGAGGAAACCCACGCGAACACAGGGAGAACATGCAAACTCCACACAGAAATGCCAACTGACCCAGCTGAGGCTCAAACCAGCGACCTTTTTGCTGTGAGGCGACAGCGCTACTCACTGTCAAATTAGTTTACTAATGTTACTAAAGTAGCAATACCCCAATAAAGAATCAGACTATTTTTAATCAGTTCAAGTGATTTACTTTGAAATGCTCATGATAACAATATAATCTCTATTTATTATTAAAATACATTGTGTAATTGAGTGTCAGATTTGTATAACATTAATTAAGTGTTGTGATGATGACAGGTGTCCCAGGACCTGCCGTTCCTCCACCCCAGTGAAACCAGTGTTCTCAATCGATTGTGTAAAATGGGCACTGACTACGTGCGCTTCACAGAATTCATAGAGCAACACACGGGTCATGTTCATCAACAGGTAATCTGAGTTTTCTCTGCATATAGTGTGTGTCAATAACATGGTAAACGCATAGTAGCAGAAGATTTCTTCTTGTCTGACAGGAGCACTATTCCAGTCAGCCGAGTCAGTCTGGGCTTCATGGCATTTACCTGCGGGCCTTCTGTACTGGCCTCCACTCTATGCTGCAGCCTTATCGACAGGCTTTACTGGACCTTGAAAAAGAGGTTTCCACATTAAGTGTTTATGATGGTATTTGCAGATTATGTTGAACATTAATTAACATGAAAAATTTTCTTTACAGTTTCTTGGAGATCCACACCTCTCCATTTCTCATGTCAACTACATGCTTGAACAGGTAAAAAAAAGTCATGCACCCAATCGTCTGAAACATTCTGAAGGATCTAATTTATGCATCTGTATTAAGGTTCAGACGTTTGGTGTCAGTAAGAATATTTAAGTTAAATAACTGACTTAAAACCATTAATTGCATCCAAAATAAAAGTTTGTTTTGACATTTTTTTAAGTGTGTGTGCTGTGTTTGCTTATTATGTATATATAAATACACACATGCATGCATATATTTGAGAAAATGTTTATTTATATTTATATCTAAAATATATATCTATATGATTCAAATTATATAAATTTAAATATCTATGTAACAAAATTGTTTTGTATGGTTTTGTTTTATGTATGTATGTGTGTGTATCAGATATACATAATAAATATATATAATACACATGTATTAAGTCAAAACAAACTTTAAATAATCAAAAACAAACAAAAAAAAGAAACTAAACATTATTTACAAAATTATTACCTGTAATTACATCCTTGGCAAAGAAGTTCATGACAGTCCAGACCACGTGCTTTCTGCCGCATAATACATTTTACACAGGCAAAGACCTGCACATAAGCTGATGCTGTTTGTTTACAACAATGAGGGATGACACGTGTTATATTGTTCATCAGAAACGTAGTTAGTTGTAATTAGATAATGTTTGTCTTGACAGGAACACATTCACAAAACATTTTTGGATGATCCCTTTAAATCAATTGAATCCTAGATTTAACCCTTGTTGACTTACGGGTCAAAAATGGGCACCATTTTACTAGCACAAAAAATTTGCTGATTTTTTTTTTATCTTAAAGTTTGGTGACTTTTTCTAACAATAATACATAATAATAATTTATATAAAATACATATATATATATATAATAATCATTTTCTGTTTTCATGAATGCTGTACACATTTCTCATTCGGGTCAATTTTGACCCACCAGCTATAAACCATTTTTACGACACACACACACACGCACACACGCGCACACACGCACACGCGCACACACACACACACACACACACACACACACACACACACACACACAC
>CAIGQW010034093.1:2242847-2258893 GCA_903798125.1 Danio choprae
TGTGTGTGTGTGTGTGTGTGTGTGTGTGTGTGTGTGTGTGTGTGTGTTTGACATTGCGTAGACAAACTTTAACCCTATAGGATTGATTTTGTGTGATGTTGTCTTGAAACACAGTCATGTTGTATTTTTTATTTTTATTTTGTAACAACAATTTTATTTTCAGACATTGTCATACAGGTTAAATAATAAATGTGTAAATAATAATAATGTATATGTACTTTCAATGTCCATTAATTCAACAAAAAAGTCACCACCTAGACCCTCCAAAATGTCATAAAACACTAAATCTAAATCTGTAAAGGGATTTCTCACTAACTTTTTCATTTCAATTAGATTCTAAATGGTATTCAAATGCCTGTTCAGCTGTAAGTCTCTTCATTTTTACATGTGACCTGTTCACTTTCTTTTTTACATGCAATCTTATCTTCACTGATCTTCTTTGTATTTCTCATTCATGAAACCCAGAAGTCTCGTAACTCATTCCGAATATGCGCTGTGGTGTCCCTTACCATAAAACACCTAAAATAGACTGCCATAAAAACTCATGAAAGGCTGGAAAGCTATTAATTGACAAGATATCTCATTAATGGCAGGGAAAGAGTTAAGCACATAACTAGTCCTAGGGTGCAAGAATACTTACAACATACCTGGTGCAAATTCAAGGCACGACAGGGCAACTGACAGGTTCTGGAGGTCTCCTACTCTTTTCAAGAAAAGCAAGAAGAAAGAAACATTGGGGGAAATAGAACATTTCCTAAATTTTGGTGCTAAGGAAACTTGAGTGGTCTTACTGAGAATCTGGTGTGCCAGTTTGCAAAGTCTTTCAAAGATATAAACATAGCCAACATCTCCGGGCAATTTATTTGCCATGAAAAAGGATGACTCTTTCAAAGGCTCAGGACTGAGTGTGACTGATTGCTTTCTTTACCAGAGCCTGTTTGAGCCACACCATTGTGTCAGTGATCCATTCATTCTTGGCATATGAGAACCAAACTACATTCTGTAACCTCTTTTTACAAACTGCAGGACCAAGTGAGACAAGTTTCCATGCTGCCAGATGATTTACTAAGGGAAAAAGCAAGACTGGACTGGAAGACTGCATATTCTGACTCGGCACCCTGAAGAAGTATACTGGCAGAGATCAACCGAGCTGGTTGCTTTGAAACTGTCCTTAGAGATTGGGAGCATCCCAGTGACACAATGTCTTGAGTTGAATACTGAGTCTGAACTTGCTGGAAACTGCTGCACACTCAAACACCATCGGTGGTGGGTTGGCAGGCCAGTGTTAATTGTTCTTTCACTGTCTGACACTTGTCTACAAATATTGGGCCATGACTTTGAATATCTCCTCATTACCACGGAGAGACAGGCCTGTAGTCTGACGCAATTCCTCAATACCTTCAGGCCACATATTTGTCTCCTTTTGCTACTAAGAAGATGGCCAAAGCCCCAACCCCTCACATTTATCTATATTTGAAGTGCAACTGCATTGCACAACACCAAATCCAGAAAATACATTTGCGATCCTCATTACCACATTCTCTGCTATACCTTGACATCACCAGGACCTAAGCCACTAGGACCGTGAGCTTGTGCACTCCCCAAAGTGCACCCGGTGGGAGGGGAGCACACATTTGAGTAGGTGTTCGGTGTGCACAGTCAGCTCCCTTGAGAGCTGACCAGGCAAACTCTACTCCCAAATAAGTAGCACATGAATTGTGTGTATTCCTGATTTATTTATGCTTGTGACAAACCCACAAGTTCACAAAAAATGCACAGAGATTGCTTGCCGAAGACCCAGGAGCTAATGCTCTTTCAGATTTTTGTTCCTTGTTCTTTTGTCACCCTGCTTGTGATGTCACATCACACCATTGGATGGCTTTCACATGTTCATCAAGAGACCAAAATGCAGAAATGTTCCTATACCATCGCAATTTGTGATGCATCATGAGATCCCTCCTAAAACAGGAATCCATTTTCTCCTTTATTTATTTATTTTTCTTTTTTCAATTAGTAGATGCTTTTATCCAAAGTGAATCTCTCTCTGTCTCTGTCATACACACACACACACACACACACACACACACACACACAAAAAAAAAAAAAAAAAATCACACACACACACACACACACACACACACACACATAGAGCAGTAAGGGTTTTGGTACTTTGCTCAAGGAACTCATCTCACCCGTGGTATTGCGGGTGGAAGAGAGTGCAGGTTAATCGTTCCCCACACCTACAATCCCTGCTGGTGCCAGGACTCAAATCTGCAACCTTTGGATCACTAGTCCAACTCTAATGTTGGACTATTTGGACTAATGTCTATTTTAACTGAAAAGCCACAATGAATGTTACGTTGTTGTTTTAGATCATAAAGGACTTTTACTTGTTGGGGCGAGGTGAACTCTACCAGGCCTTCATTGACCTTGCTCAACATATGCTGAAAACTCCACCATCTGCCGTTACTGAACATGGTATTAATACACCTTACTTATAAACCACGATGCCATCCTTATCAAGTTCTTTCCTTTTCACAATTCCTCTTAATATATCGCAATTATTTTCAGACGTCAATGTGGCATTCCAGCAAGCGGCTCACAAAGTGCTGCTCGACGACGACAATCTTTTGCCGCTCCTTCACCTCACCATAGACTACCATGGAAAAGAAAGCAAAGGTATTTCTGACTGATGAGCATTTTCATCCCTTTTCAAACCTATTCAGATATAAAATACTTCACACTGATTATAATGGTTGTAGAGGCTTCTGGGAATCGAGAGGGCACCACTCCACCTCAGGAGAGCTCTCCTCGTGAAGCTCCGCCCACTGGCTGGGCAGCACTGGGATTGGCTTACAAGGTTCAGTGGCCTCTGCATATTCTGTTCACTCCTGCTGTGTTGGAGAAGTAGGTCATTGTTTTATATTATTATTAGTTTAATATTATTTAGCATGAATATAACAACAATCCACACGACTTGATTTCAGGTATAATGTAGTGTTCCGTTACCTGCTGAGTGTGCGTCGAGTCCAGTCCGAGCTGCAGCACTGCTGGGCCTTGCAGATGCAGCGCAAGCACCTTAAATCAAACCAGACGGATGCAGTAAAATGGAGACTCCGCAACCATATGGCCTTCCTAGTGGACAACCTTCAGTATTACCTTCAGGTTAGAGCTGGAATTAATTATTTAGTGCCAACGTAATCCTCTTTTGCCTAAACTACCATTACAAAGTTTGGAATCAGCAAGATTTGTTTGGTAAACTTCAAAAACATTGTCAAACATTAGCTGATTATATTAGTTAAAGTGAACTACCATTGGAATATACTTCTCTATGTTCAGACTGACAGCTAAATGTTTGATTTTTGTAAATCCAGATTATGTGAAAGTAGTCAAAAGGATAGTAAAACATTTATATTTTTACATAATATTTGTTTCGAATACTTTCTATTCGTCAAGGAATCCACTGTAAAAAATGGAACGACAAATATTTTTGTTGCTTTAACTTACTTTAATATGTTAATCATGTTTCAACTAAAGTTTTTAAGCTATACAAAGTTAACCTTTAGTCAGTTTGATGTAAGTAGAGATGATTGGAATAGTTAATTTGATTCTACTATCGTAAAATCTTAAGCCAAGAACTTTTTACAGTCTATAAATGTCTTCACAAAACTATGAAGCAGCACAATCTTTATTTTCATATTGATAATAACAAGAAATGTTACTTGAGCAGCAAATCAGCATATTAGAATAGAGTCTGAAGGATATCAGGGTTCTGTCTCTTCGGTTTATTCTTGTTTTGGCGACAGAGCTCAGACACTGCTTCTGTCTTGTCTCTGTTAGGGTTGTAGTGAGTATAGATGTAATTTATTTCTGTGATGGCAGACATCTTAAGACGGTAGTGAGCACAGTTTCAGGCATGCGATGTCTTAAAAGGTTATTATTACTATTATAAGTAATCTATTATAAGTATAAATGGGAAATATGAAGATCTTACCAAGTCATAACATTGCATCTTAATACTGTATTGCATAACAATTCACACACTGTGAGGTAATGAAAACAAAACTGTATTGATTTAATTAGTAATATTTATTTGTTAAAAATTAATAGTAAAATGAATAGTCATTTTTAATTTCTATATTGGGGAGACATGGTGGCTCAGTTGCTGGCACTGTCACCTCACAGCAAGAAGGGCGCTGGTTTGAGTCCCGGCTGGGTCAGTTGGCATTTCTGTGTGGAGTTTGCATGTTCTCCTCGTGTTGGCGGGGGGTTCCTCTGGGCGCTCTGGTTTCCCACACAGTCCAAAGACGTGCTATAGGTTAATTAAGTCAAATAAATACTGGGTTGCAGCTGGAAGGGCTTCCGCAGCGTAAGACATATGCTGGATAAGTTGGCGGTTCATTCCGCTGTGGCGACCCCTGATGAATAAAAGGACTAAGCTGAAGGAGAATGAATGAATGAATTAGTATATTAATCTGACACCAAATAATATTTTCAACTTTCTTAAATTGTGGTGCAAACAAATTGTTTAATTTCAGTTTGTGGTTAATTATGAATATTTTGATAGAAAGATAAGAGTGTGTATATATGTAAATGTAAATAAATATATGTAAATTCTTTTGACTTTTTCCTCCATTGTTTAGGTGGATGTTCTGGAGTCCCAGTTTTCTCAGCTTTTACAACAGATCAACTCCACAAGAGATTTTGAGAGTATCCGACTGGCCCATGACCATTTCCTCAGCAATCTGCTGGCACAGTCTTTCATTCTACTCAAACCCGTGAGTCTCCAGAACAAACTCTTCATCTGATTTCAACCAGGGTGTATTCTGCATTTGGTTAAATCCTAATTTGATTTCTCTTGCAGGTGTTCCACTGTCTGAATGAAATTCTGGATCTTTGTCACAACTTTTGTTCTCTGGTCAGTCAGAATCTTGGGTCTCTGGATGAGCGAGGAGCAGCTCAGCTGGATATTCTTGTGAAGGTAGGGTTGAATGTATTTCTTTTAATGATTTTTTTGTGCTTTGGTGAAGAATAATACACAAATACAAGTAACTGACAGCCTTAATTATTTAAAAAAGACAAAAAGCTAAATTGAGAATGCCATTAAAATATTGATCTAACAGAAGTCATAATTATTATGACAGTGGAATTGAGTCATGATTATTAAAGGGATAATTCACTCAAAAATAAACATTTACTCACTATTTACTCGCAATTTGTTCCAAACCTTTGAGTTTCTTTCTTCTGTTGAACACTAAAGACGATATTTTGAGAATGTTAGAAACCTGTAACCATTGACTTCCAAAGAATGTTTTTTCCTATTATGGAGATCAATGGTTACCAGTTTGCACCATTCTTTAAAATATCTTCTTTTGTGTTCAACAGAAGAAAGAAACTCAAACAGGTTTGTGCCACGTGATGAGTGAGTAAATGATGACCGAATTTTATCCTTTTAAGATGGCGAAATTATGAGAATTATGATTGAAAAAGTAAAAATGGAAAAAATAAACGTTATGACATTATAAAGTCAAATGTTCATAGATAGTTGATATAAAATGCTATTAATTCATTTTCATTTCGGCTTAGTCCCTTTATTAATCTGGGGTTGCCACAGCGGAATGAACCGCCAACTTATTCAGCATATGTTTTACGCAGCGGATGCCCTTCCAGCTGCAACCCATCACCGGGAAACATCCACACACATACACTACGGACAATTTAGCCTACCCAATTCACCTATAGCGCATGTCTTTGGACTTGTGGGGGAAACCGGAGCACCCGGAGGAAACCCACGCCAACACGAGGAGAACATGCAAACTCCACACAGAAATGCCAACTGACCCAGCCGAGGCTCGAACCAGCGACCTTCTTGCTGTGCGGCGATCGTGCTACCCACTGCGCCACCGTGAGGCCCAATGCTATTAATATTAAATGAAAATATAAACTAAAAAGCATGTTTTACTTTTTCTAATAATTAAAGAAACAGACCATAAATCATTTCAAAATCAAGACTTGAATTACGATATAATCAGAATTATGTCATAATCACTCACCATAGTATCTTTTCCTTTGTCTATTGGCAGAAATAGGCTTCGATGTGTAATGCGATGGTGTTTTCCTTTATTTTAAAGGGTTTCAGTCGTCAGTCTTTCCTGCTCTTCAAGATTTTTTCCAGTGTTCGTAATCACCAGATAAACTCAGACTTGGCACAGCTCCTGTTACGATTAGACTACAACAAATACTACACTCAGGCCGGAGGCACACTGGGCAGGTAGGCATGAGGGAGGCACTGCTTTAGTGACCTGATCCAAGCTAAAAAAGTCTAAGTCATGTCATTTGCTGTCCTGCAGTTTTGGCTTATAAAGTCGAGGCTGAAGATCTGGAGACAAACTTCAGCCAATGGTTTGTTTCATCGTATGAAACATCACTATTAAAAGATAAATCTGGATTTGTACATTTAATATATGATATGCTTCTTGTTACCGTCACTTTGTGTGTTCTGCTTTTTCTTCACCCTCAACAGTAATTGGCTTGAAACTTGTAAATACCGTTTGCTTTGTATTATATCTGTTATGAAATAAAACGGACAAGTGAAACACTTTTTTTTTATTTAATAAAAACTATGTACAGAAAGGCATGCACTAAAACACTGAGAAGACATTTAAAAGACAAAAGGACGATGGTTTTACGTAGACGTGTTGTGGCAGAATTCAGAATTGCTGTCGAAGCTGAGGCACTTTCCACAGATCAAGCTCTGAATCAGCCACTCCAGAGAGACGACAGGCATGTCTGAGGCCACACGCTTCACTTCCTCTGATGCACACGCTGATGATGTCACCGCCACATCAAACTTCACGTCTGGAATGTCTGTTAGGGATAAAATTGACATTATGATATTTCATATACAGAAGTTTCACCCAAAAATGAAAAATCTGGCATTATTTACTCATCCTCCACTTCTTCCAAACCTGTTTGAAAGAATGACGAATGTTGAAAAAAAAAAAAAAAAAGCAGCCATTGAGTTTTATAACATTTTTGTTCCTACTATGGATGTCAATGGTGTTTTTTTTTTTTTTTTTACAGCTTTCTTTAAAATATGTTGTTTTGTGTTTAGCAGAAGAAAGAAAAATGAAATCAACGTTTATTTTTGGGGTAACCATCCCTTTAAAGTTCCAACTCATCTGAAAAAAAAGTCATCACCTCTATTTAAGTTTGTTTAACCTGTTGAACACAAAAGAAGATGTTTTGAAGAATGTTAGAAATGGGTAACCATTGACAATCTGCAAGTGTGTTTTGTGTTCCACAGAAGAAACTCAAACAGGTTTGATGAAGTGGAGGTTAAGTCAATTATTTCAGAAATTTCATCTTATGCAAACTATCCAATTAAAGCTCTATAAAGTTGGCAAAGTAATTAAGGATTCCTGTTACGCACCAGAAATGTTTTGATTTTCTTGGCGATGCACTTTTTCCGCGCCACCCATTGAAAGCAAGGAGGTCCACAAATCCACTCGATCTTCTGCTATCAGCATCACCTTCAGAGCTTTGAAAGGGTTCGAGCGAGGATGCCTGAGGACAGAAAACACCAGAAAAACACTTATTCCAAGACAATGTAAGCATTTGACAGGCAGCAGAAATACCCAACGTTCTGTTGTTTATAGTCTGAGGAGAAATGGTGTCAAATATTTTAATAAATCCAACCCCACATGAATAATGTTCATTTTTCACTCTTCATCTTCATACACATTTCTTTTTTTCCCCAAAAGTTTCCTTAGGGTTGCAGAATTTCTCTTCTCCCAAACGCTAGGATACGGAAATAACTTTTACAATTGTTCTTCCTCAGTATTTTTGTCTTTTTTCCCCAATGCAAAATAAATCAAGATACATCACAAGCATAAACACATAAGATAACAAAAACCCATTTTATATTTGTTCTTGTTTTAAGCATACATTTGGTTTATTTTGCATCAAGTTAATATAAGGAAATATATTAGTTAAATATTAGTAAATAATTAGCACTCCTGTGGAACTTTTCCAAATATTTCTTTATCCAAATAATTTTTTTAATATTTCCCCATTCACTCATTCATTTTCTTTTCGGCTTAGTCCCTTTATTAATCTGGGGTCGCCACAGCAGAATGAACCGCCAACTTATGCAGCATATGTTTTATGCAGCGGATGCCCTTCCAGCCACAACCCATCTCTGGGAAACATCCATACACACTCACTCATTCACACACACACACACACACACACACACACTACGGCCAATTTAGCTTACCCAATTCACCTGTACTGCATGTCTTTGGACTTGTGGGGGAAACTGGAGCACCCGGAGGAAACCCACGCGAACACGGGGAGAACATACAAACTCCACACAGAAATGCCAACTGACCCAGCCGAGGCTCGAATCAGCGACCTTCTTGCTGTGAGGCGATTGTGCTACCCACTGCGCCACCGCGTCGCCTCATATTTCCCCAAATTGTGGCAAAAAGATTTTTTTCTAAACATTTTTAATCACAAGTTTTAATAACCAATTTCTTTTGTGTTAGCCATGACGGCATCACATAATATTTTACTAGCTTAAATTTAGCAAGATCCTAGTATTCAGCTTAAAGTACAATTTAAAAAGGCTCAACTAGGTTAACGACACATGTTAGGTTAATTATGCAAGTCATTGGACAACAGTTTGCTCTGTAGCCAATGGAGAAAAAACATTCTAAAGGGGGCTAATAATAATAATAATCTTTAAAAAAATAAACATTTTAAAACTTTTTATTCCAAGCAAAATGATACTTTCACCAGAGGAAAAACAATATGAAAGTAAATAATGTAAAACTGTCCTTTCTCTGCTAAACATCACTTGGGACATATTTGAAAAAGAATAATAAGGTCACAGGAGGGCTAAGGATTTTTTGCCTTCAACTGTATATGTATATATTAAATCAACAAGATGCCCGTAGTTATTGTTTAAAATGTCTGGAATTCAGTCAGAACAGTTATATTAGTCTTTTCACAGTCTATGACAGTCAGACATACACAAAGGGCAATACTGTAAACAGCCATATATAAATCCACTTATTTACATTTTGTTACATTCACCATTTTCTAATGGTGACAGTAAAGGTTGTAAAAACATATGAAAGAATGTGTTAAATGCAGTGTTGAATAACTTGATTCTTGGCTTAGTTCTGAGAATGACCACATTTCAGCTGAAGTATTATGTAGATAACTGATGCAGACAGTCTATATGTTTACTACGGAAAGACAGTAAGTCCTAAAGATTGAATAAAAAAAGAAAAGAAACAGGTTGTATCCAAACAAAAGCAGCTCTCACCACTCCACGATGCGTCCCTCAGGCCCCAGGCCAGCAGGAAGCAGGTAGTTCCTGTAGTTGAGCAGCTTCTTCTCTTGGCAGCAGTCCCTCACCCACATCTGAGACACACATGGGACTCCACCTGCCACACACAGCAGGTACTTCCTGGTTCGACAGTGCTGGTCGGCAATCAGCAAGCTCTGATAGGCCGCTTTACACTGACCATGCAGAGAAAACAAACACACGCATTAAACATGCACATGCAGCAGTATGTGTGCAGTACAGTATGAGGTGTGTGTTGAATATGAGCTTACCTGTTCTTCATTGAAGTCAAGCAGGATCATTCCTCCACCCGCCTCCAGTTGTGACACTGTATAGTGTTTGTTGTATGGAGCTCTCTGCACATACTCTGACAAGAAAGAAACAACATTGTTTTTCGAAAACTGTTGCATCAACACAGGAGAATGCAAACAAGAAATGTTCCCTTACATTAAAGAGGTCCTATTATGCTTTTTCACCTTTTGAATGTGTTACTCAGTGTGCAGTGTATGTTTGTGAATAAAAAAAGATCTAAACATTTACAAATCTCAAAGTCCACTCCAAAGAGAGATTTTCAAGAACTACAGTTTTCAAGAACTACAGTTAACTACCTCCAAGTGTGAAATAATGTTCTAGTGCAACCAACAAAACAAAATCAACCCTTTAAAATGTGTAAAAAAGGACCCCTTTAATATGTAAAGTATTCCTAAATTCCCCCAAAATAAAAGCATATTGTTAAAACAACAAACGTATAATTAGTATTTATAGTTGTTATAACAACATTCGAGTTGACAGAGTATGTTACTTAGTTTGCATAAAAACAAAACTATGTTAAGCAGTTTAATCAAACTGTTGAAAACCAACTAATTTTATTGTAGCTCATTACACATGCATGTGATGTACACACTAGGGATAATGCTTTAAATCAATACACCTTATTGACAGTCAATTAACCATGTTGTTAAGCTTGGAAAAACCAAACCGGGGATTATTTTACTATCTGGTGTAGTGTAAGCATTATCAGAGCATTAATTATCTGAAATGGATTAGCATATCTTCTATAGGCAATTTATACTTCTGCATTGAGTGCATACGCTAGGACCGGACTGCTGTAGCCTTTGCGCAGTCGCATACCCTGTGCCGTACCCTGATGTGCACCTCTCAAAAAATATGCAAGATCTGTGATTTGTCAGCTTGGTAGCGGTGACGAGTGTGGGTGGACCAAGGCCGGTGACACTAGTGTTTAACAAGTGTTGAAGCCCTCAGAAGAGCTACAGATACGTTTGCTTTTTGTTAACTTTATGATTAAAGTTGTTGAACGTTTGCTGTTTGCCACCTCTTTCTTCCTGAACAAGTGTGAGTTTGAGCTTCTTCTACAGTAGCATTGAACGCATTTCTGATGAAAACCCAAAACACCCAAAGCAAAGAAAATTGACAGTGGATCATAGTGACCCCATTATGTATTAGTGTGTGAAAGTGTTCTTGCCAGAGCAGAACAGATATAATGCAGCAGTATAAATGCTCACAACAGCATTAGCTACGTGCAAGGTTTGCCAATCCCTCAGCATACAAATATAAATCAGGCTTTACAGAACCATGTGAAGTACGTAATGACAGAAGAAGCAGGCTAATAATAACTAAATTACCTTTAAAGGCCTTCATATACTACAAACAAAGTTCTTTTTGTTCTTTGTCTGAGGGCAAAAAGAAGTTTGAAAAGGCTGAGCAACAGTATACCGTTTGTGAACATTCCAAAACATCTGCTACTCAAAGCTCCTGTGTATTATTCCTTTCGCTAACTTTGTGGTGTTGTTTTGGATGTTATTCTCTTGTCTGACCTCTGTTGAATAAGAAATGATGTGTAGGAAAAAAAACGCATGTCATAGAAGGCGAGGGTTGAAGTACACACCCACCAATTGTGTATTGTTCATGTACCAATGTTACAACAACAATGTTTAGAAGCCAAAACTGCTAAATCAAACCTCATTTCAGATGAATTTTGTTTGAAATGTCACTTCAGTTTATTCTTTGATTGCAATTGAAGACCCTTACCCCTTAATTGAAGAGTGAAGACTTGGTTTCGTGAACTTTCAGTGGTATGACTGAAGTCTCTGTGCTTTCATTTAAAATAAAAATATATTTATTTAAAATAGTATTTTTTGAAGATTAGCCATTAAATCTTTTGGCTTTAAATTAAATGAGGGGGAGGAAGTGAAGTGACAATTTTCATTTTTAGGTGAAATAGACTTTTTAGTAACTGAATACTGTGTACAAAATCGCATACTGCCATACTCTATAGTACATTAAAAACAGTATGCGAGCAGATTAGTATGTGCGATTTCATAGTATTTGAAAAAAAAAAAAAAAAAAAAAAAAAAAACTGTATACGAGAACCTGGATGACCTACTATTTCCGGCGAGATTCTGAAGTGCACATCCAATAGATGCTACGCTATCCCATAATGCCATGTGAGAGAATTCATGAATGGAAGTAAAGCAACCCAACTGACACCGGTAGGTCATGTGAAAATGACAAATGGCTGATGTAGTACGTCAGTTACACTACTACTTTTCTAACGGTCATGTAGTGAATTCAAAGGCCCAATCCCAATTCTATTTTAGTACCCCTGCCCCTTCCCCTTCTTCTTGGCCCTTGAAACAGAGTGTGAAGGGGAAGGGCTTCAAAATTTACCCCTAAGAAATGAGACAGAACTACAACACCTGCACGTCACCATATGTCATTGCTTACTACATATAAGATCGACAACCACGACTGCTGTAGTTATTCTAGATGAGTTATTTTTTGGTATTTATCTTCAGGGAATCACAGAAGGCAACAATATCATGTTATCATAACAATATAATGTGGCAAATGTAACTGTACGGTGTATTTACACCATGGCCATATTCATCTATGTAAACACACGAAAACAACATTAACATTATACCAGACACTGTAAAAAGGTCATTCCCAGCCACTAGACTTTTCTGACGGTATTCGAGTGTCATTGAGTGACAGATGTGAAAGTATGTTGTGGGACTACTATACAGGAGTTATTATTATGGATTATAGATAGCCAAATATAGCGGGGGTTTTTAATCGTTTTTAAAAAAAAAAGCATGATGGTAAAACACGAACGTGGTTATGAATGTATTAAAACATGTGCTTGTTTGTTGTAAAAATTCATAATAATGACAAAACAAAATACTAATTTGTGCATCTCCTGACCTCCGTGTGCAGCCATGCTGCCGTTGTAACTGGTGTATTCTGGGAAATTTTCGTACCCATTGGTTTCAAATGTGGTCCTGAAAAATCTCTGTTTCAAGGCCTATCTAGCCCTTCCCCTTAGCCCTATGCTTCAAGCTAAAGAGAATTGGGACACCCCTACCCCTTCACATGAATGCACAAAACGATGGGTAATGGTAAGGGGAAGGGCTAAGGGGTAAAATTGGGATTTTGCTGTAGATGTAGTAACTACTTGAGTAGTAGGTGATTTCGGACCTCAAGCACTCTACTATTATTGGCTCTACCTCTCACCTTCATCCTCATCACAGCTCTGATGGCTGGAGTCTCGGTCTCCTTCAGAGGAAGCCGTCAGCAGGAAGACAAATCCCATAAAGAGAGAGGAGTTTTCAGGCAGAGGTCCGTGCATTGCCACCAGGTCATTAGGGTCAGGAGGAAGGTCTACCCCGCTCCCAGATGTGTTACAAGCAGCGATTCGCCGCCCTGTTTAAGCATATAGAAAAGTAAATAAGTAAAGCCTAACATAAACACCAATTAAAAACCAAAGACAAAGAGCCCATAAAAAATAATGAAGCATGAGGTATTAAACACAGACACCACTCCCATCTGCCCTGCTGAGTGCTCACCCACACAAAAGATGCACATACCAGAAGCTGTTTAGAGCTGGAGATCTGCAATCTAATAAGTTGCACCAAAAGCAGTATTCATTCACACCTTCAAGAGTTTTATCACACATTTTATATTGTAAAATCAGATGCTTACATACAGTGGGGAGAAAGGCACGTATTCAGTTAATCATTCATATGTTTGAGTCAAATACGATTTACAGATAGTGTAAAACAAATTCATAAACACTAAAAGTAATTAAAAAGTTGCTAAAAAGTGAGAACAATAAAAGACCGAATTAGACTGAAATAAAATCAGGAATTTAAAACGTTCTCTCAAAATGCTTTGGTCCGTATTGCTGCATTATTAAAGTCTGTCTGCAAGGGGCACCGTACCCACTCTGGCCCCTGCCCCCCTGCGCCCTCTCTTCGAAGGGGTCCTTTCTTCCTCCGTGCCACTGATGAGCTTTCGTTTCCCAGAAGGCCCTGGGTTTCTTGGGCTGTTGCTAGAGCTGCGAGTAGGAGTCCCTGCTCCACTGCAGTTCCCTCTGCGTCTCCGCTTTCCTTCTACCAGGTTATCTGAAGACAAAATAATTGCCAACTGTGACAAAGCATACACATTTTACACTATTACGTCAAAAATCCATTCAAAAAGTAGCCACGAATTCAAATGAAATTGGTTTCTTTTATTTTTGTGTATTCTATGTTGATTTTGTCAAGGCCCTGTCCGCACGAACAGGTATTTTCCAAACCGCACTTTTTTCTACGCAGTTTCGCTGTTTGTCCACACAATAATGCAGTGTCAGGTGACTGAAACTGAAACTTTCTGAAAACTCTAGTCAGGGTGAAGATTTTCCAAAACTCCAGGTACAGTGTGGTCATGTGGACACTACAACCAGAGTTTTTGCCACATGACGCCAGTGTGGTGCGGTTTTCTCCTTTCTGATTGGCCAACACGACTGGGTTCACACCAAACGCAGAAGATGTGAATAAGGGGAAAAAAATCATTACGTTTGCGGCAAACACACTGCATATTTCATGTTGTTTGTCCACAGGACAGCAATCCGCCTATGTTCTCACGTTTGCATGGATGTGTACACAATTTACTTGTGGAACTATTTCATGAACCTAGCATAAAAGTGTCATTATCACCGGCTGTTGTTTTGCTGTGCCCTTAACATGCATCACAGTGCATTTTCATGTTGACAGACATTTTTTTAAAAATAAACAAAAGTGGGGAAAACCCCTTTTATAAAAATACCCATGGACATGGACAAGTTAGCTTAAATCCATAATCTGTTTCCACCTTTACAGAACAATATAATATCTATAAAGGCTCACCGAGGCTGATATCACAGGCCATGGTTTGTGGTGTGGATGGTTCGTAGGGCCCGAGTCCAAACTGCTCTCTCAGGCGGCTGCCTTGCTCCATGCTGAGGATCACAGATGTTCTGCTGTAATAGGAGCTCTGACCATCCTTCTCCACGCAGTAGAGGAACTCAGTGCCTTGAGTTTTATGACCCTTCACCACACCTGAACACCAGAGACAAAGAAAGACGCTGATAAATTAAAGATCAATCATATTTGCATACAAATAATAGATTATTGGTGCCAACTCAAATAAACACAACTTTTAGTTTAACAACATACACTTTTATTTCCAGCACACATCCGGCTGCCTTCGCCCTTTTAAACAACAACATACATATTCCACTTTTTCCCTACTCAACTTTCCTCTCCCGGAAGCACCTCTTTAACTGGGAACAGAACTAAAGAGACGTAACATGTTGACAATTGGTAGAAGAAAAGGATTCAAGTAACATATTCACTGACTGTGCTCTTCCAAATAAATGAACAGGTGATCTTACCTTTGTATCTATAAATCAAAGTACAAAGAAAGGTCTCTAAAATTATTAATTAAAAGAGTTATTAAAAAAATGACAAGAACAACATTTTGGTATTTGCCTTCTTCCGTGCATCAATTCACTGTTTTTCAAGCATTATATAGAAAATGATCGGTGGAATCAGTGTATTACAATGAAGAGCACAATCCACAGACTCTAAAAAAACTAACAATGACACAAAAAAGCCTTCATCAATATTTTGCCCAAAATTAAAATAAATAATTTGAAAATGCCATGGATCATGTTCATAGGTAACAACACTGCCATCTAGTATAAAGATTTAAATCAAACAGGAAGCCACTGACACATATATTTAATGAAAACAAATGTATAGCAATCAGCCAAATTAAAATAAATTAGACGTTATACAGAAGAAAAATATAATAGGAAATACTGTTAAAAGAAAATTCCTCTGTTAAACATCCCTGGGGAAATATCTGAAAAGAAGATATTACAGACAGATAGACAGACAGACAGAATGACCGACAGACAGACAAATAGACAGATATAGAACAATAGATAGATAGAATAACAGGCAGACACATAGACTGACAGATAGATAGATAGATAGATAGATAGATAGACTGACTGACTGACTGACAGACAGAACAATAGACAGACAGAGAGACAGATAGACAGATAGACAGAAAAATAGAATGATAGACAGACAGACAGACAGACAAATAGACAGATATAGAACAATAGATAGATAGAATAACAGGCAGACACATAGACTGACAGATAGACTGACTGACTGACTGACTGACAGACAGACAGACAGACAGACAGATAGATAGATAGATAGAACAATAGACAGACAGACAGACAGACAGACAGACAGACAGACAGACAGACAGATAGAACAATAGACAGACAGACAGACAGATAGACAGAAAAGTAGATAGATAGATAGATAGATAGATAGATAGATAGACAGACAGA